>JAWPHD010016190.1:0-51160 GCA_037043455.1 Cyrtodaria siliqua | reverse complement strand
GTTGTTGTTTTTCTTATTCTCTCATATTTTTCTTTGATGTTCTCACTGTATTGTATATGAATTGTGTGTAGGCTATAAACGTTGTACCGAATGTTTAATGCTGAATAAAGTTCGCCGGGAGCCGGTGAATATATTTGTATGTCTGGTTAGTGCACTGGAAGAAGTAATTATTGGGGAACAATTTTATCTACAATGTACTATTTTTTTTTAGCAAATGTTTGGATATGATATTGACATTGTATTGAAATAAATACTTCTTTATGTGCATTGATAATATGCAACGTGCTATTTAGGCAAAAACTGTTAAAAGAAATATGTCAAGTTTCGTCAATACACAGTTGGCGTACTTAATGATATCCAAAAAGTGTGCCATTTAAACCGTTAGTCTCTGGCAACATTATTTCTATAGTTAAAGGTTAGTACACACACAGACTTATATAATGTGTGATATTTTATAATGAGTGTAAACACCTACTGTTTACAAAAACTATTTTGTAACACATTTTTATGCAAACTATTTAAAAAGTTTAATATGACAACCTGTATCGGGTAGAGGATTTGCATAGTAATCTTCATCATTAAGACACCAATACGGAGGGAGCGTATGATTTCTCTTCATAGCCTCTATCGGACTTAGTGTTTACTCACACATAGTTGTTTTTATTGATTTAATATGTTCTATTTATAGATCAGGCTTTCATGTAGAAGAATACACGTAGCAACCTTTTATGAATACATGTATAGCCAGTATTTGAAATTCTGAGCCATCTTGTTGGTTTATAAAGTATGGTAAACCATCCCACCTGTGATAGCATTCCTCCAAATCACGTAACTCCATCGTGTTCAGTATCTTTTCTGATGGTATCCGGATGGTTCCATTTTTGTCCATAAAAATGGTTGCTCCTCTGCTATTGAATGGTTGCAAGACGTCTTCTGCTGATGGTTTCTAAAAACAGATACCCGTACATGTTGATTCTCGTGCATGTTGATGCCCGTGCATGTTGATGTGCGTTATTATGCATTGTAGGCCTTATTGTAGTTTTTTTTATAGACAGTCAAACCTCTATTAAGAGATCACAAAAATGGAAGGAAAAAAAGGCCTGTATCGCTATCACGGCGACTTCAAAATGAAAACAAATGATACAGTTATTCTTATTCTTATTCTTATTCTAATTCTAATTCTAATAATTCTAATAATAATAATAATAATAATAATAATAATATTATTATTATTATTATTATTATTATTATTATTATACACTGTTAGAAAACATTATACACAAACAATTCAAAATAATACTCGTACTGGCATTTCAAAATGTTAACTGGAATGGGGTTAATCTTATGTTGGTAGAACTTGTTAACCGACCCATTTATCATTATAATATTTCTATCGTATGCATGCTTTATGTAAAATATTGGCAATAAGTAAACATATGAATACCAGTCTAATGAAAAAGATGAATACCAGTCTAATGAAACAGATGAATACCAGTCTAATGAAACGGCGTCTCGTTACGGTTTTTCTCACTAGGCTTAAAAGAAAAAAGTGTTTGTTTCTGCCAACCCGACCGACCCTATTATTTAGCCGCCGATCCTAACTTTTTTTTATTGCAAAAAAAACAAAAAAACAACAACAACAAATAATAATAAAAAGTTGAACCCGTGAGCCAAGGTTTCTTTAATATGGAGAAAAAAAAATAAACAAGAGGCCCAAGAGGGCCTGTGGACGCTCTACTGGCTAACATGGCTCTTATAACATCAATGAAGCGAGTGACTGCCATTTACGTTTTTTTGAAAGTTTCGGGAAAAAACCGAGCTTTTTTGACTAAATCAAGGGCCATAACTAAAGAATCTGGTAAAGTTTGGTAAAGATCAGATGAAAAATGAAGGCCCTACCTTATTAACGAGGCAAAATATAGCATTTTTAATAAATCAAGAGCCATAACTCCTCTGTTGCTGGTCCGACTGGTCCAACATAGAGCTAAAAATAATGAAAAAAAATCAAAAAAAAAATCAAAACAAAAAATAATAATTTAAAAAATAAAAAAAAAAAAATAAAAAAAAAAAAATGTAAAAATAAACAAAACAAAAAAAAGTAAAAAAAAAAGTTGAAACAAAAAAATTAAAAAAAATACATTAAAAAAAAAATCAAAGAAAGAATTCAAAAAAAATAAACTAAAAAAAAGGAAATCATAAAATTTGGTAAAGTTTGGCAAAGATCAGATGCAAAAAGAACGCCCTAACTCCGCTGTTTCTGGTCCGATCTGGCTGGTTTTCGAACTTGACCGAGGTTTCATTGACATTAACAATCTGATAAAGTGAAGACCCTATCGTCTTAATGAGGCAAACTATAGCATTTTGAACTAAATCAAGGGCATTAACTCCGCTGTTACTGGTCCTATATAAATGGTTTTCGAACTTGTCCAAGCTTTCATTGATATTAACAATCTGATAAAGTTTGGTAAAGATCGGATGAACAATGAAGCCCCTATCGTCCTAACGAGGCAAAATATAGCATTTTTAACTAAATCAAGGGCCATAACTCCGCTGTTCCTAGACCGAAATGGCTGGTTTTCGAACTTGTCCGAGCTTTCATTGATATTAACCATGTAGTACAGTTTGGTAAAGATAGGATGAAAAACCGGAACATGGTGATGATATACGCAACTAGGCTTGGTACTGATTGTCCCTGACAAGTTTCGTTGAAATCCAGCCGGAAGTTCAGGACAACTAGTCTGTACAAAGTTAGTGTATTAAAACTTTTAAGGGGTCATAACTCTGCCAAAATTCATTCAACCAGAACACGGCAACGATAGGTGCAACTAGGCTTGGTACTGATCATCCCCATCAAGAATCGTTGAAATCCAGCAAGGAGTTCAGAACAGACTCATCTGGACAAGTTTCTCTATTAAAACCTGGAAAGGGCCATAACTCTGACAAAAATCATTAAACCCGAATATGGCGATAATATGCACAATTAGGCTTGATACTGATCATCCTTGTCAAGTTTCGTTGAAATCCAGCCAGGGCTTCAGGAGAACTAGCCCGGAAAATGTTTGTGTATCAAAAACCGTTAAAGGGCCATAACTCCACCAACAAGAGGGCCAAGATGGCCCTAAATCGATCACCTGAGTACTGGCACGTTAGCATACTTTTTCGAAATATTATGGTCATATACAATCTGTGCAAGTTTGGTTAAGATTGTTCAAGAAATTGTGTATAACAACATTGATATAAAGACACTGACAAAGTTTGGTAAATATCAAATACAAAATGAAGGTGCTAGAGTGTAACACCTTGGGCAGGGCCAAATGTGACCCGAGGGCTACATGTAATATATGACAGCTTTGTGGTTTCAGAGAAGAAGATTTCTTAAGTTTTTCCCTATACAAGTCTATGTAAAACATGACCCCTGGTGTGAGGCCAAATGTGACCCCACGGTGACCATTTGAACAAACTTGGTAAAGGACCATGAGAGTATATATATTAAATGCAAAATATCAAACCTATGGCTCTTGTAGTTCCAGAGAAGAAGACGTTAATGTGTTTCCTATATAAGCCTATGTAAAACTGTGACCCACGGCGTCGGGGTCAAATTTGACTCCAGGGTCACCATTTGAACAAACTTGGTAGAGGACCATAATCTTATAGTAAATACAAAATATTAAACCTCTGGCTCTTGCAGTTTCAGGGACGATTTTTTCCCCCTATATATATGTCTATGTAAAACTGTTACCCCCGGGGCGTGTCCAAATTTGACACCATTTGAACAAACTTGGTAGAGGACCATAAGCTGATGCTACATGTAATACATGAGAGCTCTGTGCCATGTGGTTCCAGAGAAGAAGATTTTTTTCAGTTTTTGCCTATACAAGCCTTAGTTAAACTGTGACCCCCAGGGTGGGGGCAAATGTGACCAATGGGTCACCATTAACAAACTTGGAAGAAGACCATAAGCTTATAGCAAATGCAAAATATTAAACCTCTGGCTCTTGCAGTTTCAGAGAAGAAGATTTTTTAAGTTTTTCCCTATACATGTCTATGTAAAACATGTGACCCTTGGGGCGGGGTCAAATGTGACCCGAGGGAACCATTTGAACAAACTTGGTAAAGGACCATAAGCTTATAACAAATGCAAAATATTAAACCTCTGGCTCTTGCAGTTTCAGAGAAGATTTTTTTCAGTTTTTCCCTCTACAAGCATTTATGTAAAACTGTGACCCCCGGGGCGGGGCCAGATGTGACTCCAGGGTCACCATTTGAACAAACTTGGTAAAGGACCATAAGCTTATAATAAATGTAAAATATCAAACCTCTGGCTCTTGTAGTTTCCGAGAAGAAGATTTTTAAAAAGAAATCCTATATAAGTCTATGTAAAACTTTGATCCTCTGGGCGGGACAAATTTGACCCCAGGATCACCATTTGAACAACCTTAGTAGAGGACCATAATCAGATGCTACATGTAATACATGAGAGCTCTGTGCAATGTGGTTCCAGAGAAGAAGATTTTTTTTCAGTTTTTCCCTATACAAGCCTATGTAAAACTGTGACCCCCGGGGTGGGGCCAAGTGTGATCCCTGGGTCACCATTTGAACAAATTTGGTAGAGGACCACAAGCTTATAGCAAATGCAAAATATTAAACCTCTGGCTCTTGCAGTTTCAGAGAAGAAGATTTTTAAGTTTTTCCCTATACATGTCTATGTAAAACATGTGACCCCTGGGGCGGGGCCAAATGTGACCCGAGGGTCACCATTTGAACAAACTTGGTAAAGGACCATAAGCTTATAGTAAATGCAAAATATCAAACCTCTGGCTGTTGTAGTTTCCGAAAAGAAGATTTTTAAAAAAAAAATCCTATATAAGTCAATGTAAAGCTGTGACCCCCGGGGCGGGGACAAATTTGACCCCAGGGTCACCATTTGAACAAACATAGTAGAGGACTATAAGCTGATGCCACGTGTAATACATGAGAGCTCTGTGCCTTGTGGTTTCAGAGAAGAAGATTTTTTTTAAAGTTTTTTCCTATATGTCTATATGAAAAACATGCAAAACCTCAATATACAAACTTTGGAACCCCGTGGCACAACCATTTTTGACCCTGGGGACTTTATTTGAACAAACTTGATAGTCTAGTCATTGGCGATCATTTTAAAAGAAAAACTGTTGAAATCTGTCCAGCGGTTCTGGAGAAGAAGTTTTTTAAGGTTTCGATTATATATGGTTATGGCAGCCATCTTGGATGTAACGCTGACCTAATTTTAACAAATCTAAAAAGCATTCATCTAAGGATCATTCATATGAAGTTTGGTCAAAATTAGCCAAGCGGTTTCTGAGGAGAAGTCGTTTGAAGAAAAGTTACCGGACGGACGACAGACGACGGAAGACGGAAGACGGACAACACCATCCCATAAGCTCTGCTGGCCCCTGGCCAGTAGAGCTAAAAAAATAAAACCAAATCACACTGAGTTTGCATATTGATAATTGCTGATTATACTGAACCAATGATATATCTAAATTTATAGGGAAATCAGGATGAACATTTGAAAACGGATAATTTCATTACTTTTTATTTAAATTTACGCAAACAAGCATAAAGACAAAAATGATACTTGATGTTCTAATCATCGATGAATAATTCAAGATTGCCGTGTGTCCCTTTAAAAACATAAAAGATGGCCAAAATGACCCTGAATCGATCAACTGAGGATCTTCGCAATGATGAAAAAAATTGTCCTTTCGCAGGTCTCACTACACAATAGAGACGCTATACATACCGGAGAAATATAACGTGATCAAGAGAATCAAGACTCTCAATAGAATCCTTTCCAATATTGTCAGGACTTCTACTCTGTGCCAAAACTATTGACAATATTGGAAAGGATTCTATTGAGAGTTTGATTCTTTGATCACGTTATATTTCTCCGGTATGTATAGCGTCTCTATTGTGTGTGAGTAGTAGAAATACTACTACTACTAACATTAGTAGTTGCTACTGCTACTACTACTACTATTACTACTACTACTACTACTACTACTACTACTACTACTACTACTACTACTGTTGCTACTACTACTACTACTACTACTACTACTACTACTACTACCATTACTGTTGCTACTGCTACTGCTACTGTTGCTGCTGCTGCTACTACTGCTACTACTACTACTACTACTACTACTGCTATTACTAAAACTACTACTACTACTACTACTATTACTACTAACATTACTGTTGCTACTGCTACTGCTGCTGCTGCTGCTACTACTGCTACTACTACTATTACTGCTATTACTAAAACTACTACTACTACTACTACTACTACTACTAACATTACTGTTGCTACTGCTACTGCTACTGCTGCTGCTGCTGCTACTACTACTACGACTACTACTGCTACTACTACTAACATTACTGTTGCTACTGCTACTACTGCTACTACTACTAACATTACTGTTGCTACTGCTACTACTGCTGCTGCTGCTGCTGCTGCTACTACTACTACTACTGCTACTACTACTACTACTACTACTACTGTTGCTACTAATGCTACTACTACTACTACTACTACTACTACTACTACAACAACTATTACTACTACTACTTCTAATGCTATTACTACTACTACTACTTCTACTACTGCTGATGCTGATCCTATTATGACTTCTGCATTTAATAATGTAAAAATGGGGTGGAGAAGGAGGAGGAGATGAACGAGTGGAGGAGGGGGGGTGGGGGTGGGGGGGGGGGAGGAGGAGTTGAATTTATTTTATAAAGGCGCAATTGAAACAAGAAGGGAACGAGAACACATTAACATGACCGAGATTATACTATTTCCCTCCGCCTTCATACGGACATTTTCACGGTCTACTTCAGCTTTAGCGATCTCTAACTCTAACGCTTGAGCCACGGGTGTCACAAACTTGACCACGGGCCGTTGAATAGCATTCTCTTCTTTCAATTTCCTGTCTACGATATATGATCAGGCTGAACGTAACCGTCTCTTAGATCCTTGAAGTGTTGATGCCATTTGTAGGGGTCTGCATAGTATGGTACCAATTTCTGTTGTTGATAATCGTATACTTCTATGGAACCCATCTCTTTTTTAAATGTAAGACACAATAAAGGTCATTGGTTGAAACTCTACAGGATTAAGATGTCCGTCCTTCAAGTACAATCAATTGTATTCAAATTGGTCAATGTCACGGGTGCGTATACTGGACTGACAAACTCTTCCATCTTCAGTTTATTGTAATGCCCTCTAATTTCAATGTTTTTCAACACCGGAAGTGACGTTTCTCTGACGTAAGACTCTTCCACTGTATCGCAACAGAGATATACTAGTCTAGGAGGTTTTGGCGTAAAATTACAAGTCAAAGATCATACTGACGTCATTTCGAATTTTTCAAATTCATCACTGATATTCAGCAGGTGCCCTCCTGATTTTTCAGGACTTCATCCTTGGTGCGGTAATTAGGTGTGCATATAATCCGAATACATTCAGGGATTCACGAACCTTTGGGGACCCTTTTAAAAATACATAGAAATATAAAACTCACACTTGAGGAAAGTTTGGTGCTTTTGTCCGGCGTGTCTAGATTGGGTCCTAAAACCTGGGTTTGGTCCCTAGCTATATATATATGCAAATCACCTGACCGGAGTACTTTTTCCCCCATAATTCCAAGCGCCAAACACGAGAGATGATACTAGTAACGATCGAGGGCGAGAATGGTCAAAGATGTTTCTTTTAGCGAAAAAAAAACCCAGTCACCTTCGAGGGCGTATGCCTTGGGAAACTGGATCCAAACTCGGCAGTGCTATTCTTCTTAAGTATATCAATGGAATCTTGACTGTTGAGATAGAAATAAAACCCGGTCATGTTTATGCGTTCTCGTTCCTTTCACGTCGTTCTTACGATGTTTAGAACCGGATGTTTCCAATTGCGCCTTTATAAAATATATTCAACTTCTCCTCCTTCTCCTCCCTCTAATCCTCCTCCTCCTCCTCCTCCTCCTGCTTTTCCTCCCTCCTCCTCCTCCCCTCCTCCCCGTTCCCCTTCTTCACATTTTTACACTATTAAATAATAATAGCATCAGCAGCAGTAGCAGTAGAAGTAGTAGTAGTAGTAGTAGTAGTAGTAGTAGCAGCAGCAGTAATGCTAGAAGTAGTAGTGAGTCCAGACACTCCGGTACTTAATGCTACCTATTTTCTGTAGAAAGAAAGATTACTTTCATTCTAAACTATTCTGGCCAAGGGCTAGCAGAGCTTATGGGATGGCGAGGTGTCCGTCGTCCGTCCGTTAACTTTTACCTCGTTAAGACGATAGGGCCTTCATTTTACATCCGATCTTTACCAAACTTTACCAGCTTGGTAATATTAATAAAGGCTCAGGCAAGTTCGAAAAACATCCAGATCAAATCAGTAACAACGATGTTATGGCCTTTGATTTAGTTAAAATTGCTATATTTTGCCTCGTTAAGACGATAGGGTCTTCATTTTTCATCCGATCTTTACCAAACCTTACCAGATTGTTAATATTATTGACATCTGGGACAACTTTGAAAACCAGCCGGATTAAACCAGAAACAGCGGAGTTATGGCTATTTAGTTAAAAAATGCTTTAGTTTGCCTCGTTAAGACGACAGGGACTTCATTTTTCATCCGATCTTTACCAAACCTTACCAGATTATTAATATCAATAAAAGCTCAGCCAAATTGGACCATTTACATCGGAGATATGACCCTTGATTTTATGAAATGCTATAATTTGGCCTTGTTAACACGATAGGGCCTTTATTTTTCATCGGATCTTTCAAACTTTGAAAACCAGCCAGATCGGACAAGTTGGCCATTGATTAAGTTAAAAATAGCTGTATTTTGCCTCATTTAAAACGAAAGGGCCTTCATTTTTCATTCGATCTTTACCAAACTTTACCAGCTAGATTCTTACTATCAATGAAAGCTTGGACAAGTTCAAAAACCAACCAAATCGGATTAATAAAACTGGAGTTATGGCCCTTGATTTAGTTAAAAATAACTGTATTTTGCCTCATTTAAAACAATAGGGCCTTCATTTTTCATCTGATCATTACCAAACGTTACCAAACTTTACCAGATTCTTACAATTAATGAAAGCTTGGACAAGTTCGAAAACCAACCAAATCGGATTAGTAAAACTGGAGTTATGGCCCTTGATGTAGTTAAGAAATGCTGTATTTTGCCTCGTTAAGTCTTCATTTGGCCGGATTTCAATGTAACTTTAATACCAAGCCTAGTCGTACATATCGTCACCGTGTTGCGGTTGAATACTTTCAGCGGAGTTATGGCCCTTTAAATGTTTTCCTACGCAAACTTTGTCCCGACTAATTCTCCCGATCCCTTGGACGGATTTAACAAATCTTGGCAGGGATGGTCAGTACCAAGCCTAGTTGCGCATTTCATTGGCGTGTTCCAGTTGAATGCATTCTGACAGAGTCATGGCCCCTTAAAGGTTTTAATACACAAACTTTGTACTACTAGTATACAGACTAGTTTTCTTGAACCTCTGGCCGGATTTCAACGAAACTTGGCAGGGATGATCAGTACCAAGCCTCACTATGTTCCGGTTGAATGATTTTTGACAGAGGTATGGCCCATTATACATAAACTTTACCTGTATCCAGTAGAGCATCCACAGACCCTCTTGGGCCTCTTGTTAATAATAGTTCCAGAACATCACACAAACAAAAGAGACTCTACTCTAGACATAGCGGAGACATATAAGGTGATCATAAGAACCCAAATTCACAGTAGAATATCATCAGTTTTGAGACACAATAGAAGTCCTTACCGATCAGATGATTATCTAGAGATCCATTACACTACTCCGTTGATCTAAACAACAGCTTTTGTTTCCCTTTGTTCGGTACACTAGTTCTTGTGTCTTCTTAAAAAAATTCCTTTGTTCCAAACAGTAGATTTTTTCCTTTGTTCTAAACAAAAGGTTATTTTGTCTTGGCCCCAAAGAGGGGGTCTCCTACTACTATGCACCTAAGGATCCATGTGAAGTTTGATCAAAATGGACCAAACGGTTTCTGAGAAGAAGATTTGTTAAATATTTCACCCTATATAATTCTATGCAAAACTGTGACCCCGGGGTGGGGCCAGATATGAACCAAGGGTCACCATTTGAACAAACATTGCAGGACCATAAGTTTGATATTAAACCTCTGGCTCTTGCAGTTTTAGGGAGAATTTTTATATTGTTTTCCCTGTATAAGGCTATGCGACACATGTGACCCCTGGGGCCGGGCCGGGCTGATTGTGACACCAGTTTCACCATATTAAAGAAACATGTTGAAATACAATTGAACTGATCCCAAAAAAATATTTTGATGGAATATAAGAAAGTAAAGTTCTTATATACAAGTTCTTACTGCAAAAACCGCATGAGAACATCAATTACAGATTCCACGTTGTAAACTCGATGTGGTCACTTGCATTGTGTAAATGTATAACACAGATCCTAGGGTCGCCATTGAACAAACTGGGTAGAGGACCATAAGCTTATATTAAATGCAAAATAGTAAACCTCTGGCTCTTGTAGTTTCAGAGAATTTAAAATGATTTTCCCTATACAGGTCTATTAAAACTGTGACCTCCGGGGCGGAGCAAAATTTGACCCAAGGATCACTATCTAGCGGACCATTAGTTGATACTACATGTAATACATGAGAGCTCTTTGCCTTGTGAGAAGAAGATTTTTAAAGGTTTTTTCCTATGCAAGTCTATGCAAAGCAAGCAAAATCTCCATGTACAAACGTTGGACCCCCAGGTGACCTTATTAAAAAAATACCATTTTTGAACCTGGGGACCTTATTAAAAAAACGTCATAGTCTAGGCACTGGCGATCATTTTAAAAGGAAAAATGTCAATATCTGTCCAATGTTTCTTGAGAAGAAGATATTGTTAGGTTATGATCTTTTATGGTAATGGTGGTCATCTTGGATGTTGCGAGCACCTAATTTCAGCAATTCTGAAGAGTATTTTTCCAAGGATCATCCATGTAAAGTTTGGTCAAAATTGGCCAAAGCAGTTTCTGAGGAGAAGTCGTTTGAAGCTGTAGCTAACGCAAAATCTACATATACAAACTCTGGACCCTCGGGGCACGGCCATTTTTGGACCTGGTGACCTTATTAAAAAACGTCATAGTCTAGGCACTGGCGATCATTTTAAAAGTAAAAATGTCAATATCTGCTATGTAGGCTAAGATAGAGATAAGTTACAACAACAAGATCAGAACCAAGAAAAAGTTAATACGGTTAAAAAGATAAAGATAAATAAAAAGAAGATATAAAAACAAACAATGAAAGAGGTATTATTATAATTATTATGAATTTGTAAATAGAAAGAAGTAAGAAAAAATATATATAAAGATAAGTTTAATAGTTTTCATCCATCCATCCATCCATATATAAATAATCAATAAATCAGAACCCATAGGTTTGTTACACAACAAGGTAACAATCTGTCCAATGTTTCTTGAGAAGAAGATATTTTAAGGTTTTGATCTTTTATGGTAACGGCAGTCGTCTTGGATGTTGCATGCACCTAATTTTAGCAACTCTGAAGAGTATTTTTCCAAGGATCATCCATGTAAAGTTTGGTCAAAATTTGCCAAAGCAGTTTCTGAGGAGAAGTCGCTTAAAGCTGTGGCTAACGACGGACGGAGAGACGATGGACGAAGAATTGATCACAATAGATAACATTGATCTGTGGGCTCAGGTGATCTAAACATGTTTATTTTCAAAGATAATTTGTTTGTATATTGTTTTACGTCATTTTCAACAAATGTAAGGTTATATATATGACTTTCGATTTTTTTGTGGCGGAGGCAGACCAGCCACTTTTCCTGGGTAGAACCAGTACTGTACACCTCCCGCCATCCGTAAGAATCGACACTTCTTCAGTTACAAGTCGAGCTCCCAGTGGGATTCGAACCCGCAGCGGTGAGAGGCGAAGGTTTACAACTCAACGTTGTTAACCATTCGGCCACGAGACGCTACTTTTCAAATTTGCATTAAATCACTGCAAGCCTTAATTGATTTGTTTGTTTGTATGGTGTTTTACGGCACGTCATTTGCAACACATGTAAGGTTATATAATGTGTCACTTTATAGTAAAAGGTGCTATAAATATATGAACAAATATAGAACTTAGAAGTCACATAGATTTTTTTAATAGCTTATTTGAAGCGTACCCTCCAGTTAAAAGGTATGTGGACATCTTAGCCAATCTGATTGTTTTTGTATGTATACACTACCTGTACTATCAATAAATCATTTGGCCCTGCAAGCTGCCTGTTTTATACATTAACACTGTGTGAATGGGGCACAACGTAGTAGCACCTTAGTTTGCCAGAAATTGAGAGATATGATATTAAAACTCTTTACTCGACTTTGTTTAAAAAGTTGCGTTCTATTGTATCGATTGGATGGGGAGTTATAACACTTCAGATAACTTCATAAACTTTTTTTTTGCGTTTTATCAAGCATAGCTTGTGTGAATAAACCGAAACATATTACTGTACGGGTGTTGTAATTTAGTATAGCTGTAGTCGCTCAAAGGTAATGTCGCTATTAAAGGAACATACCCACCAAATATTATAACGGCAAAATTATTCTACAAAACCGTTTATAAAAACTCTATCCAGGTGTTCAGGTCATTTAATAATGTATGTGTGCCGATTAATTGAGTAGGTTTATTAACGAGTTCTTAAAATATCCATGATTGAATATACGTTAAATGAATTATGAATTGGTAACTCTTAAAATCTAGCTCTTGTTTTGGAGCTTGGCCTGGCTGATAAAAGCCATTTTATATTGTGTCTATTATAGAATTTGCATTCTCAAAATATGTAAGTTATATATATACCTCGTCGTCAGGAAGTTTAGAAACGATTTACCTCTGTTGTAAAATGTGCCTGTTGATGACGGGATAATGACTTTAATATTACTTTAATGACAACAACTGGTATGTACAAACCCAACTTGGGGACACTTCCTGGCGTTCACCCATCTCGCTTGTAGTTCCAAACACACACCAGACAGTTACGAAGATTAAAGCTGTAGTCGCCACTACCAACTGCAACTTCCATCTCCTCCACACAATTTGAGCCTTGCCCCACATATAATCTGAATCACGTGTACCTGATACCTGGAATATCAATGTTGAGGCTTAAAGGGGTTACATCAAGCTTTCTTTCTTAAATAATCTACTATATTACATATTTGTCTGTGATTTGTATAGGAAAAAAGCTATATCTACTCGGCTGCTCTACTGGGAAATATTTCCCAGTACGGAACATTGCTCGGCCTTTTCCGTCAGTGGCGGGAACGCCAAATGAAGTTCCGATTGTTTTCCGGACGTCTTCGTCAGATTCCGCCACTAGGAAATACCGATTACGGAAATTAACGAAGAATTCCGGTTCCACTTGTTTTGTTTGTATGATGTAACGTCGTCTTGGCGTTCTCGTGCAAACTTGTGTAAAAAGGCGTGGATCATTAGAAATACTAATAAAATATAATTTTAAATTATGTAATATATATAGTTTAATAACCAGTGTTTTTGAGATACTGAAAACATCTCCCTCGGTAGAGAAATGGCCCATATATAAGAACTCGTTCTCCGCACTCGTTCTTAAATCGGGGCAATTTCTCTACCTCGGGAGATATTTCCCGTATTCAAAAACACAAACACTGGTAATTAAACTCTATTTAAAAAACAAAACAAAAAAGTCTTATTCATGATAAAATTGTCATATCACAATAGTGTTAGCTAGTGTAGTTGCTCATATCTAAAGTTTGTATTCACCATGTTTGGAATGGAAGCTGGGGTAAAATGCTTAAATTAACCCTGGTGCGTAACCTAGGATAACACATATTACTGTGAAAACTGACTTACTTCTAAATAAGGAATACTTTTTAGACTCGTTCATTATGCCTAGGTTGCTTCAGAATAGAAAATGTCACCATTTGAACAAAATTGATAGAGGATCATAAGCGTTAATATAGGAAATGCAAAATATTAAAGATGAATGGCCACACTTTTTGTATTATTATGAACACAATGTTAACTCTTAAACATCATATGAACATTTCGTGATAGTCCCAGAGAGAAACATATATTTAAATCCGCTACTAATTTGTATGCAAAATAAATATTATTTGCATGACGTAGTAACTACTTTTACCACGGCGTGACTGCACGGGGAAATGAGGAAAATCTGAATTGTATATAGCTGCACAACTATTGCCAGATAATTAATACATACATTTACCTGTGGATTAATTTACCTGTTCAAAGTTTTCTACGTCATCAAATAAAATCTTATTCTCGCTTTTCACAGATATTGCAATGTGTGAATGGTAAATATCTATTTTTGTGTATTGCTTTCGATTTAAAGAAACATAAACATGTTCATGAAACAAAACATAGCCGGAGACCTTTAAACCGCTGGCTCTTGCAGTTTCAGAGGAGATTGTTAAAAAATGTTTTTCCCTATATAAATCTATGCAAAACATGCAAAATCTCTATATACAAACGGTGGACTCCCGGGATGCAGCCATATTTAACCCCAAGTTAGTTTCATAAGAATTCGTCAAGTAGTTTCTGAGGAATAGTCGCTACAAGTTTTTACTATATAAAGCTCTGTAAACAAAGGTGGCCGCTAGCGGCCATGTTTAAAGTCGCATCGAAATAAATTTCGACAAAGATCAACATCATGCCATGGTGATCATTTTAGAAAACGTCCCATATCAATATTACTTACAGTTTTCAAGAAGTAGTCTCTACAAATTCATTTATTTTAAATCTATTTTTAGCCGTGACGGCCATCTTGAATTTCCAGCCAGCCTGAATTTTTTCTAGAATCAACTAGACATGAAGAGCAACATTCCTGTGAAGTTTGATGAACATCCGTCAAGTAGTTTCAGAGGAGTAGTCGCTACAAGCGATTACTATATAACTCTATGTAAACAAAGATGGCCACTGGCAGCCATGTTTAACATCGAATCAAAATAATGTTCTTTCTAGGATCAACATCATGACATGCTGATCATTTTAAAAAAAGTCCGATATCAATATCACTTATAGTTTTAAAGAAGTAGTCGCTAACTTATTTTTTAAATCTATTTTTAGCTGTGGCGGTCATCTTGAATTTCTGGTCGACCTGAAATTTTGCAAGGATCAATAAGACATCAAGAGCAACGTTCCTGTAAAGTTTCACGAAAATCCACCAAGTAGTTTCAGAGAAGTAGTCGCTACAAATTCTTCCTATATAACTCTATGTAAACAAAGATGGCCAATGGCAGCCATGTTTGACGTCGAATCAAAACGATTTTTGATAAAAACCAACGTCATGTCATTCTGATCATTTTTAGAAAAAGTCCCATATCAATATTACTTACAGTTTTCAAGAAGTAGTCTCTACAAATTCATTTATTTTAAATCTATTTTTAGCCGTGACGGCCATCTTGAATTTCCAGCCAGCCTGAATTTTTTCTAGAATCAACTAGACATGAAGAGCAACATTCCTGTGAAGTTTGATGAACATCCGTCAAGTAGTTTCAGAGGAGTAGTCGCTACAAGAGATTACTATATAACTCTATGTAAACACAGATGGCCACTGGCAGCCATGTTTAACATCGAATCAAAATAATGTTCTTTCTAGGATCAACATCATGTCATGCTGATCATTTTAAAAAAAGTCCGATATCAATATCACTTATAGTTTTAAAGAAGTAGTCGCTAACTTATTTTTTAAATCTATTTTTAGCTGTGGCGGTCATCTTGAATTTCTGGTCGACCTGAAATTTTGCAAGGATCAATAAGACATCAAGAGCAACGTTCCTGTAAAGTTTCACGAAAATCCACCAAGTAGTTTCAGAGAAGTAGTCGCTACAAATTCTTCCTATATAACTCTATGTAAACAAAGATGGCCAATGGCAGCCATGTTTGACGTCGAATCAAAACGATTTTTGATAAAAACCAACGTCATGTCATTCTGATCATTTTAGAAAAAGTCCCATATCAATATCACCTATAGTTTTCAAGAAGTAAACGCTACAAACTTGTATTTTAAAAATCTATTTTTAGCTTTGGCGACCATCTTGGATTTCACATTAACATGAATCTTTGCTAGGATCAACTAGACTTCATGGGGAACATTTCTGTAAAGTTTCATGAATATCCATCCAGTAGTTTCAGAGGAATAGTCACTACAAATAAAAGTTTACGGACAGACAGACGGACAATTATAGTCTTAAGTGGCTAATTCAATGCAAAATTGATAGCCAGATAAACCCAAATTCGCCACATAAATCCAAAATTGGACATGTTTTATGTGACTAATTACTTCCTAACCCTAATGACACAGAGTCAAAAGCACTAATTAAGTGGCTAGACACCTAACTACCATTTTGTTTGCTCGGACGGACAGACGGACGGACGACGGACGCCGCACCAAGGCAAAGCTCTGCTGATCTTTGATTAGTCGAGCTAAAAACAAAAATGTTGACCATGTTAACGGTCGCCATCTTGGATGTAACATTGACCTTATTTTTATAACTTTTTAAGGCATTGACCTCAGTATCATCCTCTTGAAATTTGTTCAAAACTGGCAAAGTGGTTTCTGAGAAGAAGATTATTTTCCCTATACACGTCTACGCAAAACATGCAAAGTCTCTTTATGCACACTTTGGACCCCAATGGGCGCAGCTATTTGTGACCCTGGGGACTTGATTTGGTGTATGGGTTGGCGATCATTCATAAGGAACAAGAAGACCACAGCCTACATACAGAGCCTTATTATATGGTCCAGATTTTTTATTTGAAAATATGTGTAAAAAGTACATAACAATCCGTCAGATAAAATATTGCCAGCGGGTTGATATTGTGCGAGATGAAAACCTGGTTGCTGGGACTTGAGGAGTTGTTAAAAGGCTATATAGACTTCTGACGTCAATTCCTGCAACCGTAAGAACGTCCCTTTGAACAATTTTCAACGTCGAAAAACATCCAAAACAACGATTTTAAGGCAACGTTATGTTCAAACAACAAATTGAACTTGTTAGAAACACGATAAAGCTGTATATCTTCTTCGTTTGGTGCTGAGAGATGGACGTACAATGCAAGTTGTGATAATGTGTTTGTATTATGTTCAATCTCTCGAAAATGTGTGTATAAACTACATAACAATCCATGTCAGATAAGAAATAAAATATATCCAGCAGGTTGATATTGTGAGAGATCGGTTGGCAGGACTTGAGGACCATCGATACCACGGGCCCAACAACCAGGTTTTGATCTTGCACAATATCAACCCGCTGGAAATATTTTATTTCTTAATTAAAAAAGGAATTTGCAGAAACTAGTTCCTTACAAATATGCTCGGACGGACGGTCGACAAACAAAAAGTATTGTGAATAAAATATACAACACTTTTTATGTTATAAAATAGACAAACAAGAGGCCCAAGAGGGCTTGTTGTCATTCTACTGGCTAATATGGTTCATAACATCAATGAAGCGAGTGACTATCATCTTAAAGAAGCAAAATATAGCATTTTTAACTAAATCAAGAGCCATAACTCCGCCATTACTGGTCCAATCTGGCTGGTTTTCGAACTTCGACAAAAATTTCAACCTCGATCGGATTGTTTAACTTATAGTAGACCTGTACAACTAACTACGATAACGACTAGGACTTCAGACTAAATTCTAAGCACGAGAAAATGTTGGGGGCTGATCTCAAAGTTGTATAACAACCTGGATTTTAGTAGGCTCAGAGGGGTTTGTGTAGAAAAAATCAAATACAAAAATCAAATTAAAACATACATATTATTTCTATTTCATTTCTGTCAATATAATTATACATACGTCATATGCATCGACCTTTCAGACTATTTTTTCTCAACACAGTCTTCGATACAACCACCCAGACTCGGCTGGAGTTTTAAAGGGCCTTGCCTGAATAAGTGATCACTAAACACGTTTTGAGAGGAGGGTACACATCAGATGTATATCCAAGATTTTGGTTTGAACATTTGTGTGTGGGAGGGGCGGAGGCGGGGGCAGCGAAGGCTCTTTCGAAAGAAAATGTTTTTCTACATGACGTTTAGTGAATTCTGTTAAATCCATGATAACTAACAGTAGGAATGACACGCGCCCCAGGTAATCCGGCATGCATGTTATACTTGTGGGATTTTTGGGGGTCGGGGTGCTGGGTCTGCCTTATCCCTGAATCCGCCTTAGTACATGATAAATGCACTTTTATCCCCTATGTCTTACCCTAAAATTGCCGTAGTATCCGGGATAGTAAAGACGCTGCGTCTCAAATTGTCTCGCCTCTCACTCCTGCGGGTGCGAATCCCACTGGGAGCTCGAGTTGTCAAGTGAGAAGTGTTAAGTCTTAATCTGTTTTTTTGTGGTGTGGAAAAATATTGATATTTCCTATTTAAGATGTTCTAAATATAATGAGCGAAACTAAAACTACCCATTTTTTACAAGAATATTCATTGCGGGACAGCAATTTGTGCTATTCTAGGTTGTGCACCAGGATACATTTAAAGAGACAAACGGCAATTTTGCTCTTTTTTTTAAGTCACGGCATACTGTTTTTTTTTTTTTTTTTTTTTTTTTTTACTTTTTACACATTTGAATAGTGCAAATAAATAATTTACATATTCCTAACTATTGATTGTTTTGCAACAATAAATGTTTAAACCTATGGTAGTACTGAAAACTCAAATTGTACTACCTTTTATTTCAACATCTGGCTCTACTGAATACAAAACCCTGTGGGGTTTTGAAAAACTGAAAGATCGTGCAGCGCGTGCGATTATCGCCTGCGCTTATCGCCTTGAATGCACACTAGAACAATCAAATTGATCAGCTAACTGGATGAGGCCGCCACTATTGAAGGTTAGTTTTGTCTTTTACAATGTATGTAATACATGACTGCTCATTCATTAAGGAATTGTTTCGCATTTTCTTTGGCGTTCATGCGGTTTTAAACGTCAATAGTAAATGGCGTAATCCACGAATCGCATTAGTGCTTTATGGTAAATTTGCCATTGATTACCGACGTACAGGTCTATTGAGGCTTGTGAATGTTTTGTCGCTATACATATAATAGAAATGAATAAATGTATTGAGCCGTGAAGTTGGGACAATTTTATTTGAAATTCAGATTTATACCTGCACATAATCTTCGAAAGTGGGTGTTGCAGTATGAATAGATAGATAGATACGGTGTTTGTTTAATGTGTATAAACGGTAAATACTTATCTAACGATATAAAGTTGAAATGCACATATGCTATTCAATTACAGAGTTACAAGCTACTACAGAATCGTGTATAAAGGCTGTTACTTTCGAATTACAAAGCTGTATATATTACACGGCTGGTTATCAGTGGAGCTACCTCCGTTTGGAGGTGAACGCAAAAGTGCTCCATCGCCACTTCCGAGGGAGTTCCAACGCCAAAAAATAAAGGCAAACAATGTGGATATACTTGCTATTTCTTCGTTAAATAGTTTTTTTGTATTGATATGCAAAATGGGAATGCAGTTTCGTGTGGTTATGTTTAAGCATCGCAAACCTTCTCAAAAGATGTCTAATTTGACGTCAGGGACTTTTAGCCCTTTCGAACTTTGCTGTTTTTCTCAACCTGATCGTCGCCACCGACGTTTTCCCCATTTCTTGGCTTATTTACGCTACATATTGACATGAACACATCAAATATCAACCAGTAGGTGTCCGTATATTGCCTGTTGACAAAATAATAACACGGAGAACGTTTTACGGGGAGAAATACGCGATTTCCTAAAAAAGACAGCTTCAATGTCAGAGAGATAGTTCCATAGCTATGGAGATACATGTAGCACCAATAACAACTTCAGGATGTCAATTTTTATATCTGCGCATCACATTCTTGTTTAAAACACTATTTACGTACCAAAATCATTCATACCCTATTGAATTTTACCAAAATTATCCGGCCTTTTATACTTAAAATTTCTTTTCTCATTTATTAGATTTTCAGTTAAAATGAATTTAATAAATAAAAAATAATTCTGTCAGAATGCATTAAAGAGTTATGGTGTTTGTCACATATGGTTATGTAATGATGATAAATACGTATGCCAAGTTTAAAAGGTTTTGGTCAAATGTTGTTTGGAATATGCTTGTACATTCAACATTTTAACTGAAAAATCTAATTAAAAAAAGAGATTATTCAGACAAAATACAGATCTTGTCATATACCATTTTGTAATAATAAGGAACATGTGTGCCAAGTTTCAAAGCTTTGGGATAACGATTTTTTGGAAAATGAGCAAAATATAAATTAACCAAAAACTTCAACAAAAATGTCAAAACGATTAGACGAACATACATACATACATACAGACAGACAGACAGATAGATTTGTTAATCCGGCTAAAATCTGTCAACAACAGACATATTTGCATGAACGTGATGACGTCATATACGAAACCAGTAGTGTGTTATACTGGCTATTCGCCTTTCTTCCTCGGCCCTCGTCCGCGACCTTGAACTTCGTCACCCCTATGACCTTGACCTGGAAAATCAAGATGGCGGGAAATGTCGCTCATCAATCACCGCCTTATCTGATACAGTTTGACAGGTTTAATTACGTTCACCTCGTCATCAAAGGGAAATTCAATATGCGAGAAATGTGGGAAGGGTACGATTTTGCGTAAACGAAGTAATTAATCAATTTTATCTGACGAGTGATATGAGTTTTCCCGACATCAAAGGAAGACGAACGCTTTTTGACCACAATTAGCGAGATTACACAGAATAAAAACGAAACAGTTTGTTTTTTAAATTCCAAGGGTAAATGTTGAACCATTTATCGTGACTTCACAAAATAGATGCTTAAAATAGGCGAGGTTTCAAACGCGTCAGTGGTTTTAAATACACATCTTACACATCTGAATAGGGATGTGTATAACTACTCGACTATGTCACGCGCTTTATAACCAGCAGTAAACGGGACAGCGTAAATAAAGAAATCCCCGGATTATCATTAATGTATGACTATGGTGTCTTAAAACTTGTGTGAAAGAATATCCCACGACTCTCTATATAATGTGTGTATGATTGTTAGTTACTTTAAATATTTTTTTTTTTTTAAACTATGGTGGCTAAAAACTGCCACACAAATCATTAAAGGAAACATTCTGTATTTCATCGTTATTATTGATCATATATTGTGAAAATGCACGCCCGAGTTAAATCTAAGTTTATTATGTTACACGTCACGCTTTGGTTAACAGATAAATTTGTAGATTTGTGTTATTGTACGATACTATACATGCGTCAATTGCCGAGAGTTAAGTTTAATGTAAAAAAAAGAGCATGATAATGGACCTTTGGAAACGGCCGAGCACGACACATACGAAATATTGCAGTCTCGGTTTGATTAAGACTGTTCATGAGTGGTAGTGAAATATGCTAGCTACCGCTCACGCCCTCTAGCCCCGGGTTGAGCAGAACTCAATATTCATAACATCAACAGCACACAATTTTAACCATCCCGAAGATGGCATGCATATGGCGGTGGACATGGAGTTAGCCTTCTTTAATGTATTCCCCATGTCGAACAGCGTACATGACCTACAGGGTTTTATCATCAATGTGTAACTATGGTGTCTTAAAACTTGTGTGCAAGAATATCCCACGACTCTCTCTATAATGTTTGTATGATTGTTAGATACTTTAAATATTATTTGTTTTTAAATTATGGTGGCTTAAATCTGCCACACAAATCATTAAAGGAAATATTCTGTATTTCATGTTTTATAAACGAAAATTGTAATTTGCAAATATATTATCCAAGCATCAAATAAACTTTATGTACGAAACACACATATATCCAAACAAATTAAAGTCGCACGTTCAAAGACTAGTTATTTTGTTTCAATGCTTTCAGTACTTTGACTAGTACCCAAAGTTATAATATAAGGTTAGAAAAAAGTTATAATTTCACAGTAAGACTCTGAATGTTTCAACGTCTACTTTAATCCAGTTTCAAATTACTTAAATGACACACAACGCCGAGTTTATTTTTTTAAATTCCTTTGATAAAAGTTTGAACGCTTTCTTGAATCCAAATTAGTTAAATTACGCAGAATAAAAACGATAGATTTGTTTTTAAATTCCTTTGGTAAATGTTTAAAACAATTTAACAAGCCTTCACAAAATATATATTCAAAATATGCGCTCCCTGGATTTAACTTCATACCCGAATATATGGGTATTGTGTATAACTATAGGCGTAAACAGATTATCTGCTACCTCCAATGCAAATATCATGACAACGTTACACTTTACGCTTAGGTTAACACGTCGAATTTGTAGATTTGTGTTATTTTACGATAGTATCCATAAAGTGTGTATACATGCATCAGTTGTCAAGAGTTTAAGTTAATTAAATTTATATTAGTGAAGACTTTTACGTGTTTAAAATCCGTGGATGACCCATCTAGGTTTATCATTAATGTATAACTATGGTGGCTTAACACTGTCATTACTTTGTCGCAATATATTCGATATTTTTAAATTTACGCTCAAATTAAGACTTTAATGATTTTTAAAAAGCCTCTTGTTGATCTGAACAGTATTAAATTCAAGCAGAGTGATTACTTGTGGGTGTACGTCATTATAACCCACTATTCACGTGCGCCTTTCTTTAAAATTATATCACCAAGGTATAGGTCACTCCTCACCTCCAGTGAGTAACTACGCGTGAACATGAGAGTATGAGGAGTTAAAATGAGAGCATGAGGAGTGGGAATGAGGGAATGAGGAGTTTAAATGAGGGTACGAGGCGTGAACATGAGGGTATTAAGATAAAGAAAAACAACTCGTATATCATACCTGTCAAACGTTTATTCGATAGTTTAATAGATAACAAATTTAATCATAGAAAAAACATTATGAAGCTGCGACATGTTTTTCTTAAAGTATAAAATTATATGTTCCTTCATGAAAGGTTAAATATACTTTTTCTAACATGAATTTGTTTAAGTTTCTTTTATATCGCTTTGTATACACCAGTTATTGGTCCGAGACTTTGATCAGCTCTATTCTCCAGCTTAAAGTCACCGTTATTATTCCTCTCCAGTGTCTCTTATTTCGTCCATTATGGTTTGCACAGTATACACTTCTCTAAGCACTCGCGGCAATAGCAAATTATATCTTTGCAATAATATCTTTTTCCTCCGTCGATTCACTCGACTTGAAGCCAGCATTCGGATGATGTTCGTTTTCCTTTCAAATGTAGGGACGTCCCTACGCAACAGAATGATAGATCTTCTCGCTATTCTCTTCATTATTTCAACGATTGCGTCGACTTGTCTGGATGATATATGTTGAAGCAGTTAAAGTCTTGTACGAGCATCCGCGTTTCTCAAGGATATCAAATAGTTCAAGTGTAAAAACACCCGTGATCGTTCCATCGCATAGATCGTCCCAAATACTCATGTGTATGACATGTATATCTTTTTATTACCAGTCTCACGCAGACACATGTTCCTGTTCCATATCTTCGGACACAACAGGAGGGTTGTAGTCATCGAGAATTTTATCAAACAGAAACCTCCGTTTGAGTATGCCGTATTTAAGGGCTTCTTCCGACTCGTAGTTATCCGTGTCTTTCAGGTGACTGACCGTCTTCTTGATAGCTTTGTAAATCGGATCCCTTTTTATCGCGTTGAACCATACCAATTTACTTCCGAAGATATTCATCATAGCTTTGCGGTAGATGTTTTTCATACTCTTGAAAACCTGTTCTCGCACTTCATTTTCACTCATGTCATCAACTTCCATCAGCTTTTCTACTTTACCTAGGTATTGAGGGTGGCACTTCTCGAATGCCTCGTCTATAACGTTCTGCCAAGGATCAAAACCTTCAAAATCTTCAGGCTCGTTTTCATCAGTTTTTTCGAACTCGTTTTCATCAGAGTCTTCGGTTTCATCGGAGTCGATAACGCCAAAAATGTCCTCATGCTCTGAAATGTCGGACAAATCATCTTCCGATTCTTCATTATTATGCGCAGATTTCTTATGACGTAACATGTTGTCGTGTCTCCCAAAATTCTTAAAACAAATATCACACTGATACATCGCAGCTGAAACACTTTTACTCAAATGAGGAGGAGTTGCTGCGCAATTACTTTAATATTGGTCCTATGACAGCGATACCATGTTCAGGCTCGATAGATGCCTGATTGGTCTTCTTGCCCTTCCCGATAGATGTCGCTTCTCCTGCGGTTTTCAAAGTTTTACTCTTTCTAGGGGCTGACTCCTTTCTAGAACGGTTTCTCTTACGATTTTCGCGAGTTTCTTTCATTCGCTTTAATTCCCGGTCGATTAAAGTGACATTAGGTTTATTCTGACGTTCTAACATACTCTTGGCTATAGCTGTCGTCTGCTCCGCTGGGAGGACCAATCTGATATACATTTCGGATTGAGGCGCTGCTCTTTCTTCACGAGCTATGCGCGTTTTTAATTTCCTTTTCACTGTGTTTATAGGTATTTGGAATAAATCCATATTTTCGTAAACACGTCCTAACGTCTTGACTCGCGAACAGAAACTGAAAATCGATAAAATAGTGTGCGTTCTTTAGCAGCCACCTTTCCACGTCTGAAGCTATGTCACCGCTTTGGTGTTTGACTTTGGATGACCCTCTTAAGCTCAGTCCTCGTATTGAGGAGAACTTCCATTTCCTTTTCCGTTAACATTACAATGAAAATGGAGTAATGCATATGCTTTTATGGATAAGTCAACAAGTATCGTATTGATCATTCCCGCATTCTTCACACTATTAGGCACTCCAAAACGAAACGCTTTAAACTCCATGTTCTTCCTATTAAGGTCATATATAAAAACGCGCATAGCTCGTGAAGAAAGAGCAGCGCCTCAATCCGAAATGTATATCAGATTGGTCCTCCCAGCGGAGCAGACGACAGCTATAGCCAAGAGTATGTTAGAACGTCAGAATAAACCTAATGTCACTTTAATCGACCGGGAATTAAAGCGAATGAAAGAAACTCGCGAAATTCGTAAGAGAAACCGTTCTAGAAAGGAGTCAGCCCCTAGAAAGAGTAAAACTTTGAAAACCGCAGGAGAAGCGACATCTATCGGGAAGGGAAAGAAGACCAATCAGGCATCTATCGAGCCTGAACATGGTATCGCTGTCATAGGACCAATATTAAAGTAATTGCGCAGCAACTCCTCCTCATTTGAGTAAAAGTGTTTCAGCTGCGATGTATCAGTGTGATATTTGTTTTAAGAATTTTGGGAGACACGACAACATGTTACGTCATAAGAAATCTGCGCATAATAATGAAGAATCGGAAGATGATTTGTCCGACATTTCAGAGCATGAGGACATTTTTGGCGTTATCGACTCCGATGAACCCGAAGACTCTGATGAAAACGAGTTCGAAAATACTGATGAAAACGAGCCTGAAGATTTTGAAGGTTTTGATCCTTGGCAGACCGTTATAGACGAGGCATTCGAGAAGTGCCACCCTCAATACCTAGGTAAAGTAGAAAAGCTGACGGAAGTTGATGAACTGAGTGAAAATGAAGCGCGAGAACAGGTTTTCAAGAGTAAGAAAAACAACTACCGCAAAGCTATGATGAATATCTTCGGAAGTAAATTGGTATGGTTCAACGCGATAAAAAGGGATCCGATTTACAAAGCTATCAAGACGACGGTCAGTCACCTGAAAGACACGGATAACTACGAGTCGGAAGAAGCCCTTAAATACGGCATACTCAAACGGAGGTTTCTGTTTGATAAAATTCTCGATGACTACAACCCTCCTGTTGTGTCCGAAGATATGGAACAGGAACATGTGTCTGCGTGAGACTGGTAATAAAAAGATATACATGTCATACACATGAGTATTTGGGACGATTTATGCGAGGGAACGATCACGGGTGTTTTTACACTTGAACTATTTGATATCCTTGAGAAACGCGGATGCTCGTACAAGACTTCAACTGCTTCAACATATATCATCCAGACAAGTCGACGCAATCGTTGAAATAATGAAGAGAATAGCGAGAAGATCTATCATTCTGTTGCGTAGGAACGTCCCTACATTTGAAAGGAAAACGAACATCATCCGAATGCTGGCTTCAAGTCGAGTGAATCGACGGAGGAAAAAGATATTATTGCAAAGATATAATTTGCTATTGCCGCGAGTGCTTAGAGAAGTGTATACTGTGCAAAACCATAATGGACGAAATAAGAGACACTGGAGAGGAATAATAACGGTGGCTTTAAGCTGGAGAATAGAGCTGATCAAAGTCTCGGACCAATAACTGGTGTATACAAAGCGATATAAAAGAAACTTAAACAAATTCATGTTAGAAAAAGTATATTTAACCTTCTTGAAGGAACATAATATTTTATACTTTTAGAAAAACATGTCGAAGCTTCATAATGTTTTTTCTATGATTAAATTTGTTATCTATTAAACTATCTAATAAACGTTTGACAGGTATGATATACGAGTTGTTTTTCTTTATCGTAATACCCTCATGTTCACGCCTCGTACCCTCATTTAAACTCCTCATTCCCTCATTCCCACTCCTCATGCTCTCATTTTAACTCCTCATACCCTCATGTTCACGCGTAGTTACTCACTGGAGGTGAGGAGTGACCTATACCTTGGTGATATAATTTTAAAGAAAGGCGCACGTGAATAGTGGGTTATAATGGCGTACACCCACAAGTAATCACTCTGCTTGAATTTAATACTGTTCAGATCAACAAGAGGCTTTTTAAAAATCATTAAAGTCTTAATTTGAGCGTAAATTTAAAAATATCGAATATATCGCGACAAAGTAATGACAGTGTTAAGCCACCATAGTTATACATTAATGATAAACCTAGATGGGTCATCCACGGATTTTAAACACGTAAAAGTCTTCACTAATATAAATTTAATTAACTTAAACTCTAGACAACTGATGCATGTATACACACTTTATGGATACTATCGTAAAATAACACAAATCTACAAATTCGACGTGTTAACCTAAGCGTAAAGTGTAGCGTTGTCATGATATTTGCATTGGAGGTAGCAGATAATCTGTTTACGCCTAGAGTTATACACAATACCCATATATTCGGGTATGAAGTTAAATCCAGGGAGCGCATATTTTGAATATATATTTTGTGAAGGCTTGTTAAATTGTTTTAAACATTTACCAAAGGAATTTAAAAACAAATCTATCGTTTTTATTCTGCGTAATTTAACTAATTTGGATTCAAGAAAGCGTTCAAACTTTTATCAAAGGAATTTAAAAAAATAAACTCGGCGTTGTGTGTCATTTAAGTAATTTGAAACTGGAATAAAGTAGACGTTGAAACATTCAGAGTCTTACTGTGAAATTATAACTTTTTTCTAACCTTATATTATAACTTTGGGTACTAGTCAAAGTACTGAAAGCATTGAAACAAAATAACTAGTCTTTGAACGTGCGACTTTAATTTGTTTGGATATATGTGTGTTTCGTACATAAAGTTTATTTGATGCTTGGATAATATATTTGCAAATTACAATTTTCGTTTATAAAACATGAAATACAGAATATTTCCTTTAATGATTTGTGTGGCAGATTTAAGCCACCATAGTTTAAAAAAAATAAATATTTAAAGTATCTAACAATCATACAAACATTATAGAGAGAGTCGTGGGATATTCTTGCACACAAGTTTTAAGACACCATAGTTACACATTGATGATAAAACCCTGTAGGTCATGTACGCTGTTCGACATGGGGAATACATTAAAGAAGGCTAACTCCATGTCCACCGCCATATGCATGTCATCTTCGGGATGGTTAAAATTGTGTGCTGTTGATTTTATGAATATTGAGTTCTGCTCAACCCGGGGCTAGAGGGCGTGAGCGGTAGCTAGCATATTTCACTACCACTCATGAACAGTCTCAATCAAACCGAGACTGCAATATTTCGTATGTGTCGTGCTCGGCCGTTTCCAAAGGTCCATTATCATGCTCTTTTTTTTACATTAAACTTAACTCTCGGCAATTGACGCATGTATAGTATCGTACAATAACACAAATCTACAAATTTATCTGTTAACCAAAGCGTGACGTGTAACATAATACACTTAGATTTAACTCGGGCGTGCATTTTCACAATATATGATCAATAATAACGATGAAATACAGAATGTTTCCTTTAATGATTTGTGTGGCAGTTTTTAGCCACCATAGTTTAAAAAAAAATAATATATATATTTAAAGTATCTAACAATCATACACACATTATATAGAGAGTCGTGGGATATTCTTGCACACAAGTTTTAAGACACCATAGTCATACATTAATGATAAACCGGGGATTTCTTTATTTACACTGTCCCGTTTACTGCTGGTTATAAAGCGCGTGACATAGTCGAGTAGTTAGTTATACACATGCTAGAATAATATATTTGCAAATTACAATTTTCGTTTATAAAACATGAAATACAGAATATTTCCTTTAATGATTTGTGTGGCAGTTTTAAGCTACCATAGTTTAATTTTTTTTTTATATTTAAAGTATCTAACAATCATACAAACATTATAGAGAGAGTCGTGGGATACTCTTGCACACAAGTTTTAAGACACCATAAAACCATGTAGGTCATGTCGAGATTAAACTTAACTCTCGGCAATTGACGCATGTATACTATCGTACAATAACACAAATCTACAAATTGTATCTGTTAACCAAAGCGTAACGTGTAACATAATACACTTAGATTTAACTCGGGCGTGCATTTTCACAATATATGATCAATAATAACGATGAAATACAGAATGTTTCCTTTAATGATTTGTGTGGCAGTTTTTAGCCACCATAGTTTAAAAAAAATAAAAATATTTAAAGTAACTAACAATCATACACACATTATATAGAGAGTCGTGGGATATTCTTTCACACAAGTTTTAAGACACCATAGTCATACATTAATGATAATCCGGGGATTTCTTTATTTACGCTGTCCCGTTTACTGCTGGTTATAAAGCGCGTGACATAGTCGAGTAGTTATACACATCCCTATTCAGATGTGTAAGATGTGTATTTAAAACCACTGACGCGTTTGAAACCTCGCCTATTTTAAGCATCTATTTTGTGAAGTCACGATAAATGGTTCAACATTTACCCGTGGAATTTAAAAAACAAACTGTTTCGTTTTTATTCTGTGTAATCTCGCTAATTGTGGTCAAAAAGCGTTCGTCTTCCTTTGATGTCGGGAAAAGTCATATCACTCGTCAGATAAAATTGATTAATTACTTCGTTTACGCAAAATCGTACCCTTCCCACATTTCTCGCATATTGAATTTCCCTTTGATGACGAGGTGAACGTAATTAAACCTGTCAAACTGTATCAGATAAGGCGGTGATTGATGAGCGACATTTCCAGCCATCTTGATTTTCGAGGTCAAGGTCATAGGGGTGACGAAGTTCAAGGTCGCGGACGAGGGCCGAGGAAGAAAGGCGAATAGCCAGTATAACACACTACTGAAACCAGTACATAGTTGATGCACCAATGATGTTGGTATGTAAATTGTGTTTAAAACAACAAATATACAATGATAAAACAATGACATCCTTGTCATTATTGTTATCTCCAAAGCACTGGAACTATCTCTGTGGCACTGGAACTATCTCTTTTAAGAAATCGCGTAGTTCTCCCCCATGAACGTTCTCCGTGTTAATATCTTGTCAACAGACAATATACGGACACCTACAGGTTGATTAACGTAAATAGGCAAACAAATGGGTAAAAACGTCCGTGCCGACGATCAGGTTGAGAAAAAACTGCCACGTTCGAAAGGGTTAAAGGTCCCTCGCGTCAAATTAGGCATCTTTCGAGAAAAAGAATTGCACCGTGTGTGAATTTAAGGACTATGGTTTTGCATACATAGAGAAAAATGCATATAAGTAAATATTATTGATAAAAGACAATGTTGAGTGGCCTGTGTAAAAGTTGAAATGTAAATATTGTGAACCATATGTATCGTATAATTTCGACCCAATTTAAACATGAGCAAGGGAAAGCAAGATATGTAAAACGTTAAAATGACGACTTGTTTTTCGGTGCAGTCGTTCTTAGAATTCAATCCACATACTGGTTGTAAAAAAAGTGTTTTGGAAATTCTGAATCCCTGATGTAGATGCAACGGGTGTTAAATTTCAATAGTTTAATTGTTTACGAAATGGAACTTGAAACATATATAACCATGCCTCTAGATGTTGGCCGCCATGTTTGAAGAACGCGTGAAATTTGTAAACAAAGATTTCGACCAGTTATGTTATCTGTCAATACTAAATAACAGCATTAAATACTTTTACTTTTGAAAATTTCATACACTAACCTTTTCATTTAAGAATGTCGATCTTTCATGGCACACTCCGATTTCACGTATTACTATAATTTACATGGTTGTGTAATGAATATTTGTTCCAAATACACACATTTTCCATAATGGTGAGCCTAACAACCGGAAATGACAGATTTGTATCGGTCCGCACATTTTGAAAGTCGACAAAACATCGCATTTTTTTATGTAAAAAGAAATATTTCTTGAACAGTTTTGTATTGCCTTAGCTGCTTATATGAATACTTATCAGCAATCAACATCTAAACGCTGAACAGTATTTAAACATAGATAAGTGAGAACTATTTTTTGTCCGAATAACTGCTCAATGTGTTTATGTTGTACACCGGAAGTGTGATTATTCGGATATCTCCATGCAACTGTAAATAAAAGATTGTTTGGAAAAAATGAAAACAATTGAGTTTAACCCGTAAAAAAGGTAAGATTTAAAAGAAAGTAGCTATATTATTATTGCATTATTCATTCTGTTGATCAGTATGCAGCCGATCGTCTAAAAAAAGGTAAGGAAGCCGTTTTTTTGTTCTTTGTTTACAAATCTGTATCGGCGGAAAATACAAGAAAAGCATGCACATTCGTGGTAAGTTAAAAAGCACATGTAGTTACAGTGGCCCATATGTGCCACCGACGTGTTTAAATTGATTTTTGGATTACCTGAAATGATTGAAGCGTGTTTACTTTGATTTATAAAAGTTTGGATATAAGGAGATTTGTACTGTGCACATGTGATTTTCAAAATGGGAAATAAAAGAAAAGGTAAGAAGGAAGGAAGAAAGAAATTTAATCGTCCGGCAGGAGTTCATGCAAAAAGAGTAAAATCTGCGTACAAAAAAAACATACTGAAACAAGAAAGAAAATTGAAAATGTATGAAACTGTTAAGTGCAAACCATATAAGATTGTCACCCAACGTTGTTCAGTAGATGGAAAACCAACAACGAAAATTGTAGTTAAAAGGTTTGATATAGGAAAAAATAGAAATTTACACTATATAAACATTGGCAACAATAGATTAAGATATTTGATAAAGAAGGATGAAAACGTGTTGAATGGTAATAGGATTATTAACATGGACAAATTAAAAGATCATGTTGTACATATAACATTACATACAGCTATGTGCATTAAAGCAAAGGAAATTGCAGAAAAGGGTGAGCCATGTTTGACTTTAGAATCTGAATCGAAGCGACAGGGTATGTACAGTGTGCTTTGTGCAGTTTGCAAAGGTTGTGGGCAAAGGTTTTCGTTCGAAACTTCGGAAATGGATGTCAATTCAAAAATTGCTGATATCAATTTAAGAGCGGTTTGGGGAAGTGTTTCTACGGGCGGTGGATTTTCCTCATTGCAAGAACTAATGGGCACAATGAACCTTCCATCAGTAAGCAAAAACAGTTTCTCCAAAATTGAAGATAAAATTGGCAATTGGTGGGAGGGAGTATTTAAAGACGAGATAGTGAAAGCCGGTATGGAAGAAAGAAGATTAGCTATTGAAAGAGGAGATTTTCACAATGGTGTTCCTTGCATTACAGTAATATGTGATGGAGGGTGGAGCAAGAGGGCTCATAAACATACGTATAATGCAACTGGTGGTGTAGCAGTAATTTTCGGAGCGGTCACCAAGAAATTATTGTACCTTGGCATCAGAAACAAGTACTGCTACATTTGTCAAACCTCCAGTAGCGATAATGTCAAAGAACACGTGTGTTATAAGAATTGGAGCGAAAGCAGCCAGTCGATGGAAAGTGATATGATCCTAGAAGGATTTTTAGAGGCGGAGAGTGTTCATGGATTAATATATAATAAGGTTATAGCTGATGGTGACAGCTCGGTATATTCGAACATTATAAAAAATGTTCCGGTATGGGGTCCTTCGGTTCAGAAGATGGAGTGTGCAAATCATGCTTGCAAATGTTTGCGAGGAAATTTGGAAAAATTAGTTCAGGAAAAGCCCGAGTATAAAGGGAAAGGAAAATTGACAAAAACTGTAAGGTGTAGGTTAACAACAGCAGTTAGATGTGCTATTAAATGAGGAGTGCTGAAAATAATGCTAAATTACTAAAGAAGGACATTAAAAACTCAATTTTTCATATATTTGGTTATCATGACAAATGTTCCAATTTCTGCACCAAAAAAACACAACCAACACCAAAGGATAATGAACCTGAAAATGATGTGGAAGATGATGATGATGATTTGTTTGAAGATCAGGCAAAGTACTGGGTTGAAGAGAATGAAAAACAGCAAGCTGAATCGAGATCTGCATGCCCAAAAAGTGAAGCTGACGTCAAAAACATCATAAAAGATGTGTCGGTGTTTTTGAACAGGCTTGCCGATAAAAGCGAGATACTAATTGGTAATTACACCACAAACTTAGCTGAAAGCTAGATGAATATTAGAATGAAGTTTGATGGTGGGAAAGTAATAAATCGCTGCAATCGAGGTTCTTGGAGAACACGATGTATTGGTGGTGCACTGAGGAAGAATTTGGGCCCAGCCTGGTCACCTATTACATACCAAAAAGTAACGGCTAAGAAACCTGGAACATATTTTTGGCAGACATTTAGAGCCAAAACCAAGCACCATGTCACTTCTTTAAGAACACAAAACACTGACAAAGCCAAACTTCAAAGAAGGAAAAGAAAGCAAAGAAGCACTATTGAACCATCAAAAAAGGCAAAGATGGATTACGGACCATGCGTTTTGAATGATACAGAGGATGTATCTGCAGAAAAACTGGAAAATGTCAGTTCCAATTTTTATAAGAAAGTGGTAGTAAAAGAAAAGGATGAAATTAATATGATTGAAGAACAAACAAAGGAGCAGCATTTGTGTAATAAATGGAAAAGAGAGAGAAAATTACGTCTTACATCTTCAAATTTTGGGAAAGTAATGCAAAGAAAATGTAATAACGTTTCCACTTCATTGGTGAAAGATCTTCTGCATTCAAATTTCAAAGGAAACATGTATACCGTCAGAGGTCTTGCTCAAGAAGCAAATACCATCATTGAATATCAAGCTAACAAGCCTGAAGTTGTCAAAGTAGAAAACATGGGATTAATGGTGTATGACAAGAAGCCTTTTCTAGCTGCCTCTACTGATGGAAGAGTGACCGAGGCAGATGGAGATGTTGGACTGATAGAAATAAAAAATGTTCTTCAAAGTAACAAATTATCGTTGAAGGAAGCAAGTAAACAAACTGCAAGTTTTTGTTTGAAAGTGTCAAATAGTGGAGTACTTTCGTTGAAAGAAAATCATCAATACTACTATCAGTGCCAGGGAGAATTGAATATATTTGGGTACAACTGGATTGATTTCGTTGTAAGGAGAAGAGATCCCTATGAAATTCATATTGAAAGAATTTACAGAGATGAATCACTTTGGAAGAACATGATACCTAAGTTGGAAGCATTCTATTTCAAATTCATTCTTCCAGAACTTGCCGTACCAAGATATGGTACTGTAAGTGGTATAAGAAAGCCAGCATCTCCATGGGTAAGTATATTTCTTTATATGTAAATAGTTATGAATAATGTTTACCCCCATTTAAAACCCAATGGGGGCATTCCACTGTCATAGTACACTTAATTTAGTCTAGTGTAATAAATATGTAAATGAAGGGCAAATAATATCGGATTTGTCTAATCAATTTCCGTTACAGATAACATAACGCATGACTGTATTCCATTATACAGTGTTGTGTTATATGGAGAAGACAGTGTCAACATCGACTACATCTTACAACAAATATCCTGCATCATTGCCTGACAATATATATATAGACAACTACATTGATAAATGTCCGTTTTGTGCCACTTCTGCGATTAATAGAATCACTCATTCATGCCTATTTAATTCAATATTTAATATATTACATTAGTTTTATACAGTGATTTGGTACTTTGACATTTGAAATATTTTATTCATTTCAATATTAAACTTTTATGCTTGTAAAATGATGTATATATACTCGGTAAAAAAAGTTTTGGACCAGTGTATATAAAGTCATATAAAAATAAAACTAGTGGACACAATTTAAGTATCTTTTTTTAGTAACCAAGGTCTACCCTACCCGGTTAATTTGGTACCAGAAACATTAAATTCCATACATGATTTGATTTTAAAAAAATATCGGGAACATACAAAGTGTCTGTAAAAAATGTTGCAAAGTCCATACAAAGTAACAGTTACGGACACATTTGAGTAACCAATAAAAAGATTATTATTTTTTCGCAAGCTTTCATTGTAAACGATAATTATTGTTGATTATTGATCTATTGTGAATTATCAACTGAGATAATAAGGGTTATGGTCGAATGTCATGGTTCAGCGAACATTGTACGGGTTCGAACACTGCCATGATCCAAAACTTCTTTTACAGAGTATATAATACACATGTATATTTGAAACGTGTGAGGTCTGGCGTGGCGCAGTCGGTGGCGCGGACAATTTCTGACCGGAGGCCCCGGGTTCAGTCTTCCGTGGTGCCACTCAGTTCCGTCGGTGTGTTCTTGGACAAGACACTTTCCCATAGCCTAGTCCGTCGGATGGGAACGTAAACCGGGCGGTCCCATTTATCGGTCTATCCTCTGAGCATGTTAAAGAACCATAGGAATCTATTCGATAATAACAGTAGGGCAGGTTCCCGGATTCCTATGTATCATTCCCCTCTCTCTGGGGCGGCTCTAAATAACATATACTGTGTTGATGAGCCATTAAACAACATTCAATTCAATTGAAACTATTATATGAAAATAATATATTTTTATTTATTTCCAGTACGAAGGACAAAAGACAACAAAGAAAGTTCAACAGTCCAGAACAACTTCAAGACTACAACACCCAAGTAGCAATACGTCTGTACTACATGCAAATACAAGTGCCACACCACAACAACCAAGTACCAGTACATCTGTAGAACAGCCAAGTACCAGTACATCTGTAGAACAGCCAAGTACCAGTACATCTGTAGAACAGCCAAGTACCAGTACATCTGTAGACCAGCCTAATACCAGTGGTAATGTTCCAGAGACAAGAACATGTAAAGAATCTGTTGATGTGGTCAGTACATGCTTTTATTTATTCACAATGTATATATATGTGTATAACGTTCAGTAAAGTTGATATGGAGATTAGCTAGGAATAAGTTTCAGCGTATGTATGTCATTTCAAATCAGTGCTGTTTAAACCAGTCATCACCCCATTCTACATTATTTAGACCCGCAGCAGAAAGACAGGAGAAGAATACATTCTGGTAAGGCCAAAAAAAGTAAAACCTCTGTTTACTGTATGTAACCCTACCGTCTTCCTTAAAGCACTACAGACTGCTCTTTGTAGAGGTGCGCGGTATTGCCGGTATACCGGTTAACACCGGTATTTAGCTTGGGCGGTATGCACCGCGGTACTTTCGGTCCATACCAGTACTTCTGTTCTTTCCGTGATGGACAAACATACGGAAATTAACGAAGATTGTTTTAATTTATTTCTCTGATTCACTTTTCTTTGCTGCTTCATTGTGAATATAACACATTTAATCAAACAATGAAAGAAAGAACTCTAGGCAGTCTCATTAAAAATAAGTAAATAAAAACAATTACAAATAATAACAATCTGTTTTTAAACTGTGATTTATTTTGTTATTATTCGGTATATTTCGATAAAATTTTGTATGAACATCAAACAAAGATGTTATTAAAAGAACATCATGCTATAATTGTTAGTTCTTTCTTTCTGTCTCAGATTTTACAGGAAACCCAAGTGGATACTTTTTATTTTTGCTTAGTATACCAACAAGAAATCAGTGACTCTGGGGAGACTTCAAATGACGTCTTCCTGAATTCACCTGCACCATGCTTTACATTAAGCCATGCCAACCTACTGCAGTATAATTGAATAACATCATTTGAAAATGCTATAGATAAATCAGATAATTTTAGCAATGTCTTTCTTATCATCTATATCCTCACCATTTTGTAATATCATTTCACAGAATAGTTCTAAAGGCAAGAAACGGATAAAGGCCACCAAATGTGTTGGAAGAACAATATCGCATGAATGGTGCATAGATGAAGTTACTAAAGAGACAAAATGGTTCAAAGGTATGTTAATTTTTTATTTAAAGTTACTTATTGTTTAAATAATTTAATTACTGCTCGACATAATGCTTACTTCTTCTGAACTATTAGCCTATGTTATTTTCAGGTACTACTATTGTGTAAACGTTCTATAGTGTTGACAGCTGCATCAATGCATGATAATGAAAATATTCACGGCCACGGAAGATCACCAATTTACACTGGTCATTTCACACTCTGGCAGCTGCATTTCCCTTATTTTGCACTTATGACAATTTCAAAGTTTTGCAGCCACTTTCAGCTCAGTCAGTGTTCGCAGTGCATGCAGTTGTTCCTTGCCACTTTCTCTGAATGCTAATGACCACCATATATTTCATTTTCACATTTCCATACACATACTTCTAAATACATTATACAATTTAGCAAGTAAATGATAATTGTAATTCATTTCAACCTGAAACGATCCATCACTTATGCGCTTATTCCACAGGTACTGTATTTGATGTAAAGACAGGCAAAGATGGTTCACCATCAGCAGTTTATGAAGTCTTGTATGAAGGAGAAGGTATGATGTTTCTTGTTTGTTAAAAGATATTGTAAACCAGTTTCATTATAAACAAACACAAGGTTCATATACATGTACTAAATATATTTGGGAAAATACATTCACAATGAAATACTATCTTGCTTAATCATGTTGTATTATGCTATTGTCACTTATTGGCCACCTTACCAATGCATGGAACTATTTTTTTGTGTAAAGTAAAAATGTAGAAATGTTTCAAATGTCATGCTAGTTGTGTATTTCATTTTACTAATTAAACCTTTTGTGAACATTAATTGAAAAAATGCCTTCCCTTGCATCTGCACAGGAGATTGGACCTTATATTACATACATAATTTCAGGGATACATACAGTGATGCATGAGAACATCCGTACCAAAATTGGACATACAAAAACGTAAGATTTTCACTTAGTTAAATGTTTTCATTTTTAGCAATATCTCTTAAGTACTACAAAACTGCTATATTTTTAATCCAGTCAAAACTATCAGGTTCTAAACTCGCTCAAAACATGATTTTTCAAATTCCTTACCCCACCCATTCGACTTCTCAATGTTACCTGAACCATAGTCCTTAAACATAACCACACGGAACTGCATTCCCGGATTTTTCATATCAAGGCAAATAAAAAGATTTAACGAAGAAATAGCAAGTATATCCACCTTTTTTGCCTTTAAACTACCTCGGAAGTGGCTATGGAACACTCCTGCATACAAATGGCGGTAGCTCCACTGATTACCAGCCGTGTATTAGTGAAATAAAAATTAGAAGTACTCACCTGCGCTCGGGATGTGCTGTATATATATATATATAGTTTGTTTTCCACGGGAACACCAAGGCAATGCTACGTATCCGTAACCGGAATTATATATGTTATTTAATTAATAAACAAATTAGAATTTTACAACACAATGCTCCGCTTCATAGGTCTTATTTTCCGAAGGCAGTCTACAAATTCAATGTTACCTATACCTGTATACGTATGCACCCGTTTCATTGTAAACACAGTGATTATAGAATGTTACCTATACCTGCATACGTATGCACCCGTTTCATTGTAAACACAGTGATTCAAGTGTTATCAACGAACGATCTACTCCGATATATCACATAACGTCAATAGTTTAAAGCATTTAAAGGGACACCTGGCAATCTTGATTTTTCAAAAACTCGTGGTGTCCCATTAGTTTTTATACACAACATGCATTAGTTCAATCATTAATAATAATTATAAGAATAGTATAAACCAAATTGTTTTTGCATAGTACTGAATTTTGATAATATTGCACCAATAATATATTTCAACATTTGGTAAAATAGCTAAGAAAAGTAAAAATTCTAAATATTATTTAATGATATGCAAGCCGGTTTAAAGTCAAAATGTTACTTGATAAATAAAAAGAGAAGCGAATATTGATGTTTGACCACCTGCTATCTTCACCGCGTGCACGTCGCTGTGTGGGTACTGATGACACTCATGATGTTTGTATAGGGGTCGCCTTGCCAGCCCTATACGCCATTACTGGTATGAGCACTTTATTCGCGTATTGTGGTCAATACTGGTATTAGTACGGTGTAGTAGATTGAGTGTCATTTGACCGAGAGTGAGGATGTCTCCTGCGTCCCGTCACAGCACACATCATCTGATGGCCACACCGGAGTTTGAAGTCAGAAGTCCGGAGCCGAGAGCTACACCGCCACAGCGGATCGACGCCGAGGATAGAAGACTGAAAACCGAAGACGGAAGATGGCCATCGGGTGGTTTTTGCGGCGCAGGGGTCATACTGTGATGGGTGTGGCCCTAAAGGGGATCGTTTGAACAGTAGCGGATGTAGACAGCACCACCTAGACGTCGTCCAGATCCCCCACCTCACCGCCACAACGAAAACCACAGAGCGAAAGAGACAATTACCAACATATGATCAACAGAGACGACTACACAGCAACACAGCAGCACCAGATCAACCAACACACTCATCTAGAACAGTCCAGACTCTATTGTGCCCATCGCTTCAGGGAATCTCTTGTCGTGTTCGTTGGCGAAAGGACTATAAAACTTAGAAGTACACACACACACAAACGATGTTTGATAAAAATAAGATTGCCGTGTGTCCCTTTAAGTATAAATGTTGTCTGTTTACTTCCTAGATTCCATACGGCTTGCGGAACGTCGGTGGGTCTACCCAGGTGCCCGCCCCTGCACGAAAATTGCCCGGAGGGGCGCCTGGGGTCTTCCTCCACCAGTGGAAGTTGGAAAGTCGCCATATGACCTTAGCTGTTGGTGCGACTATAAAATTCAATTCAATTCAATACTTCATAGATTAGCAGTAGGAACGCCAGCCCTATGGCGTAGGAATATCGATCAGACATGGTCACGTGATAAAATGACATTTTCGGCAAAATTGACACTGATCAGATTTCTACACCTATTATCCACTCTATACAATGTGCGAATACGTAACCTGTATTTAGCATAACTAGATACAGTATTTGTGTCTATTGTTCAAAGCAGAAGAAATTATTTTAAGAAAAATCCGAATTAAACTTCCCTCAAATCCATTTCGCATGTTGGTTGTACGTTTTATACGCAGTACGGTATATGACAATAAGCCCGTGTAAAGGTTGTGTTCCTGCACGATAAACCGGTTCTTCTGTTTACACAAACACACCCAATTTATTTAAGCGGTATACATTTTTGACGATTTACGTACTGTTCAAATATTTGTTTGCTATGTTTTAAATGTTGTAAATGTAGCGTATGATGTATCTCTTCCATTAATTCCAAAATATTGTCTCCGAGCCCTGTCTTTAGGACGTTATAGAGAAATTTATAATTATGAAAGGTTAGTGTTTGTTCATGCATTATTTTAACGATGCCTATATTTTTTTCAACGGTCCACTCTCATACTCTGATATTAGGTGAGGCTTAGAAAAGGAAGCATGGCGAATAACTGATCGTTTGTAAAAATGATATATTGCTCTGTAAACCATCTCATCATATCATGTATGCCAACTAGTTTAATACATTCCAAAATAATGATGCATGGCTGTTTGGTTGAATGGTAGTGTACGTTATTTTCAGCACATTTTAGACTATATATTTTTGTAGTAGTGGCAGACCACCCAGTTCATGTAGTGTCAATAATAAATTCCATTGGCCTATATATTGTGACGCCCAAGCGCTTGGTCGAGCATTCAAGGAGCATTGCCTGTTGAGAAAACCCCTCTGTTTTAGTCAGTATTCCTTATCGTAATCCTTACCGTAATCGTTACCGTAGTTAGTTGTACAAGTCTATTAATAGGTTGTAATCTGTCTTGCATTTGGTCTGTATTTAAATGTGTATTATATCAACCGAAATGGATCCGTTACAATGTTTTTGTCTATAGACACATACGTGAAGTATGAGACTGCGGAAGGATAAATTTCAGAAAATGTCGGAGATTATAGTGTATATTGGATTATTTTGGGGATTCGTTTTACATTATCTTAGTTTAAATTGTAAACCACGTATTAACGCTTTATACTTGCTCGCAAACAACTTATTGATTATTATTTCAAATGAGTAATGTCAAATTTGGAAGTTTAAATTGTAGGGGCTTGTATTCCGATAAAATAAAAAGGACAGACATTTTTTCAAGATGTAGAGATGAGTATGATGTTACATTTTTGGTTGATACGCATTCTACAAAAGAAATAGAAAATCAATGGAGGAGTGAATGGGGTTTTGAGGCTAAATTTTGTTCTTTCTCGAGTGCCAGTAGAGGCACTTCAATTTTGTTTAAAAATGCTTTTAGCTATACAATCCATAATACTATTATAGATCCAAACGGTAACTATATAATTCTAGATATAACTATTCAAGATCAGAGAATGACAATATCTGTAGTATATGGTCCTAGCGAGGACAAACCGAAGTTTTTTCAAGATTTCTTTAATTTAATTGAAAGTTTCGGTAACTCATCTATAGTCATTGGTGGTGATTGGAACGTACCCTTAAATTATGAGATTGACACATATAATTATAAACACAAAAACAATACAAAGTCAAACGAAATGATTGTAAACAATATGGAAACTTTAGACTTACATGATGTTTGGAGAATAGAAAATGAAAATGAAAATAGATATACATGGAGGGGTCCTTACAATAAAATGGCACGCTTAGATTATTTCATTATTTCATCTGATCTGCAAATGTTTGTTGAGAATACTAATATTGGCATACGTTATAAATCGGATCATTCTCCTATATCAGTATTTTTTCTTTTATCGACCAGCCAAGGGGCCGTGGTTTATGGAAATTCAATAACAGTTTACTGACAGATCCCGAGTATATAAATATTGTAAAAATGACAATCAGTGAAACGGTAGATCAATAATAAGTTCAAAATGAGGAAAATGTATAGGAAACTAAATTTAATATTATCGACCAGTTATTTTGGGAAACGTTAAAGTTGATGATAAGGGGTAAAACTATTTCATATGCGTCCTATATAAAAAAGAAAAAAGACACAAAACAACAGGATATTGAAAATACATTAAAGGCATTATACGCAAAACTAGAAAATGGGGATTTTTCAGTCGAAAACGAAATAGAACAATTAACAGTAGAATTAAAAACAATAAGAGATGAAAAAATTAAAGGGATTATTTTAAGGGCAAAAGCAAAATGGAAAGTAGAAGGAGAAAAGTCAACTAAATATTTTTGTAATTTAGAAAAAAGACAATATACAGAAAAACTTATACCGAAAATTGTTAAAGATGATGGGTCAGAAACGAGCAACATAAAGGACATTTTAATGGAACAAAATTTATACTATAAAAATCTTTACAGTTCCAGATTACAGACTGCAAATCAGAGAGTAGAATCTGACTTTTTTAATATAAATAATCCATTCTTAAATCAATTAACAAATGAGGAAAGTGATACATTAGAAGGGGTCTTAAATAAACAGGAATGTTTGAATGTGTTAAAGGATATGAAAAATAATAAATCTCCGGGATCTGATGGTTGTTCTGTCGAGTTTTATAAATTCTTCTGGATTGATATTGCGGATTTCCTCGTTAATGCATTAAATGATAGTTATTATTCTAATCACTCTCAGTTACACAAAGACAAGGAGTTATAACATGTTTGCCTAAAGACGGTAAATCTAAACTTTATTTGAAAAATTGGAGACCAATTTCACTATTAAATGTAGATACAACAATTGCTTCTGCCACAATTGCACGTCGATTTAAAACAATTCTTCCTAAATTAATATCGGAAAGTCAGTTAGGATTTATGAAAGATAGGCACATAGGAGAATGTACTAGACTTATTCTAGATGTAATAGAAAAATGTGAGGAAGAGAATATACCTGGAATCCTAGTTCTTTTAGATTTTGAAAAAGCATTTGACTCCCTTGAATGGTGTTTTATCGAGAAAGCGTTACGTTTCTTTAATTTTGGGGAATCAATAGTGCAGTGGTTTAACACTTTATACAATAATGTTTCAAGCTGTGTTTTAAATAATGGTCATTGCTCCGAGTATTTTCCTATACACCGAGGCGTGAGACAAGGAGATCCCTTATCTCCATATCTATTTATAATATGTGTAGAATTTTTAAGTGCAGCTTTAAAAAACCAGGATGACGTTATTGGAATAAAAATAAAGGACTCCGAATATTTGATAAATCAGTATGCAGATGATTCCTCATTATTTTTAAGTGACGATGAGAGATCTTTAAATTCAGCTCTTGAAATAATAGATAAATTTCAACTATGTTCAGGGTTAAAAGCTAATTTTGAAAAATCACAAGTTGTATGGATTGGGTCAAAGAAGGGTAGTAGAGAAGTAGTACAGACTTATAAAGAAGTAATATGGAACCATGAGGGAACGTTTAAAATATTAGGCATATACTACAATTTACAAAACGAAAATTATGTCATTCAAATTTTTTATAATAAAATAGAAAAAATGAAAAAAATAATTAACGATTGGTTTTTCAGAAACCTCTCTATTATTGGTAAAACAACGGTAATTAAAACACTTGTTCTCCCGATAAGTATCCAATGTTTAACTGTTCTGCCTGATCCTCCAGATCATATATATAATGAAATTCAAAATATGATGTTCAAATTTTTGTGGTGTGGAAAACCTGATAAAATTAAGAGAAACGTTGTTGTTAGCTCACAAAAGAAGGAGGACTAGCATTTCCACACATTAAATTGTTCAGTCAGTCTCTAAAATTATCTTGGATTAAAAAGATTTTAGATCCAGATAAATTTGCTCCATGGAAAACCCTAATTTTAGACGATCTGGATAAAATAGGTGGATATAGGTTATGGCATTTACATAAAGAAGGTCTTTTAATGGTAGCAGAACATATGAACAGTTTCTGGAAGAGTGTTTTGAGATCCTGGGCACTTATTGATAAGTTCAACCTCAACGCCGGAAGAAATTTTATCTGAACCTCTATTTTATAATATAAATATTAAAATAAACAATGATATGGTGTTTTATAAAGAATTTTGTAAAAAAGGAATATTTTTTGTTAACGATATAGTAAACGAAAACTGTATGTTCTTACCATTTGAAGACTTCTCGGATAAATTCGATATACATGTTCCATTTTTGACATATTTAGGACTAGTAAATGCAATTCCAAGAAAGTGGAAAACAATAATAACAAATAAAAATAAACTCGAACAGCCGATACATAACAACATAAACAAACTAAAAAAAGCAAAACAGATAAATAAAATGTTTTATCCAGACTTTTTAAATCTTATAGTAGAATTGCCTACAAATTCACAACAAAAATGGAACACAGATTTTAACAAGGTTCTGAGTAGAGATAGCTGGAAAACTCTATACAATCAACCTTTCCGTATAGTTGATGACGCATATCTTCAAAGCCTTCAATACAAAATATTCCATAGAATTGTGTTTACAAATGCGAGACTATATAAATGCGGATTGTCAGAAACAGAACTATGTACATTTTGTAATAACAAAAAAGAAACAATGATTCATTTGTTTTATGATTGCATGTGGTCAAAAAATGTCTTAATATATTTATTTTACCAATTAAGAGACAAGTGCGAAATCTCAGTCGAAATGAACCCCGAAAATATTCTTTTGGGCCCAGAATGCTCTTCAATTTCAGAAATTATAATATATATATGTTTACTTATTTACAAAAAATATATTAACTCATGCAGATTGAAATAATGTCTACCTAATGTCGCAATCTTTATTGAAGAACTAAAACGTTTTAGAAATCTTGAATTGTACTCAACATACATGTACCCCATATTGAAGTCAAATCATATCAAAGCAAGATGGAATATTGTTCAAAATATGTTGATCAATTAAGGCTTTCATATTGTATATATTTGTCTATTGTTTATACTTTTATTAAGTTGGCGAGTGGTAAAGTGTTAAACAAAGTAGATATGTTCCCTCTATTTCTCCCCTTTTCTTATCTGTAAATTATATATGATAACTGATATACATTTGATGTCTGAATAAAATATTAAAAACAAAAAAACATTGTGATGAAGTTTCATCAAAATCCTTCAAGCGGTTTCAGAGGAGATGTAGATTTTTGAGTCGCCATGCGTGAGCTTGGCCGACTCTTTGGAGATTTTGGTTGAAGAACTTTACCGTTTTCGACAATGTAGTCCCCTTTAACTGCCTCAAATACAACTTAATTTGATAAGGTGACTGACATGGACGTTATGTATACCGAGTAATGTAACTACTGATTGTGAAATAATGAAATTGTATACAGTATAAACGTGTCTTTTTTTTTGTAGATTTACCTAAATATTATGCGCATTAATACACCAGTTTTCGGACGAGGAGCTTTACGCACTTCGAGAATGCACTTCGAGAATGTATTTCCTTGAACTGCCTCAAGTATAACTTAATTTCATAAGGTGATTGACATGAACGTTATACATACCGAATAATATAACTACTGATTATGAATAATTGTCATTGTATACAGTATATACGTGTCTTTTTTGAAAATGTACTGAAATACTATGCGCAATAATACACGCATAAGTTTTTTTATGACTAGAAAGTTTCAATAGCGTAGTTACCCGGATGTCGAACATCTCTTTAATATTAATTCATTTAATTTGATAGTGCGGCAGAAACTCGATAATTATCCATTCATTCAGAACCATTAATTTGAAAATGTACAATCATAGACGAAAAATAAGCAATCAATTAACACATTTTCCGCCCCAATTTCTAAACCAGTAAGCTAAACATGCCGCTCATGCGTGGCCTACAGCGTGACCTAGATAATGAGCTTACCGTCAAACTGGGAACTAAATGTCCGTAAATATTGAAGTTATTGAGAAGTAGTATAGCATCTACTACAAATAAATACACTAGTTGATGAAAGAATTTGTCAAGAAGTGCTCAGTTCTACTACCAACAACAACAAGGTAAACAAATCAACTAGTTTAAAGGGGCACACGGCAATCTTTGCATTATGGTAAAAAGAAGAAGAAAAATCCAAATATTTTGGCAGTTACCCATGTAGTGTTTATTTCCTTGCTGGAATTCAATACAAAATAATTATCTCACAGTGTATCAACAGGAAATCTATTGGAACATACAGTGCTCGAAAAGTAGGATAGCCGGATGACCGGGGCTCGATTGAATGTTTGTGAAATTTCGGGCCGTAAAAGAGCGGTGTCATAGTAGTTCGGATGGTACATAATTTCGGATTTTTTATTTTACATAATCAAATAAGAAAAACTTTCCTTTACAAATACATGTTGGTGAAAAAATAATATATATATATGTATAGATACAGATATAAAGTATAATTCTATTCATTACTTAAGGTGTAAGGAGTTCCTGGAAAATTTAACATAACCTTTAACCTCACCAAGAAGACAGACAGACAGACTGTTCAATCTTGGCGACCCTTAGGACCTTCAGTCGTTTGATATAAAATTGCTTACAGACAGACGGACAGACGGACGACGGACGAAAAGTGATCGCATAAGCTTGCCTGGCCGCTAAAAAAACAAAGAAATATAAAAATAATAAGAGAAAAAAAAGTCAAAAAATCTGGTAAAGTTTGGTAAAAATCAGATGAAAAAGCCTTAACAACGCAAAATATAGCATATTAAACGAAATCAAGGGCCATGACTCCGCTGTTACTGGTCCGATTTGGCTCGTTTTCGAATTTATCTGAGCTTTTATTGACATTAACAATCTGGTAGAATTTGGTAAAGATCGGATGAAAAATGAAAGCCCTATCGTTTTAACGAGGCAAAATATAGCATTCTTAACTAAATCAAGGGCCATAACTTCGCTGTTACTGGTCCAATCTGGTTGGTTTTCGAACTTATGCTTTTTTTTATTGACACTAACAATCTGGTAAAGTTTGGTAAAGATCGGATGAACAATGAAACCCCTATCGACTTAACGAGGTAAAATATAGCATTTTTAACTAAATCAAGGGCCATAACTCCGCTGTTACTGGTCCGATCTGCCTGGTTTTCGAACTTGTCCGAGCTATCATTGACATTAACATCCGGTAAAGTTTGGTAAAGATCGGATGAAAAATAGAGGCCCTATCGTCTTAACGAGGCAAAATATAGCATTTTTAACTAAATCAAGGGCCATTACTCCGCTGTTACTGGTCCGATATGGCTGGTTTTCGAACTTGTCTGAGCTTTCATTGACATTAACAATCTGAAATAGTTTGGTAAAGATCAGATGAACAATGAAGACCCTATCGTCTTAACGAGGCAAAATATAGCATTTTTAACTAAACAAGAGCCACAACTCCGCTGTTACTAGTCCGATATGGCTGGTTTTTGAACTTTTCCGAGCTTTTATTGACATTAACAATCTGATAAAGTTTGGTAAAGATCGAATGAACAATGAAGCCCCTATCGTCTTAACAGGTAAAATATAGCATTTTTAACTAAATCAAGGGCCATAACTCTGCTGTTACTAATCCGATATGGATGGTTTTCAAACTTGTCCGAGCTTTCATTGATATTAACACTCTCTTAAAGTTTGGTAAAGATCAGATGAAAAATGAAGGCCCTATCGTCTTAACGAGGTAAAAGTTGACAGACGGATGACGGACGGACGACGGACGACGGACGGACAACATCCCATAAGCTCTGCTGCCCCTTGGCCAGTAGATCTAAAACTTACTAAATGAACACGAATGAGTGGGGTGTGTGTCGGTCCTATCCCTCTGCCTCTAGCGGGATTTATTCTACCCCCGCAACCACACGGGAACACCAGCTCTGAGCCTCATGACCAAGTAATAAATAGAAACATTTTTTCTAAGTATATAAACCAACAACACATGAATCAATGCATATATGCATGCACTGGGTCGGACATGGGGTTTAACGTATTGTTCATGCTGAACATATTCTCAAAAGCTAAATACATTGAAAGGCTATATGCTGGAATTTAACTATTATATCTACTACATGTATATTTATTCAGATAACAGACGTTTGTTTTATATTTAGAAATTAAATAGTGGTTTAAGCAGTGAAATAAAAACGGTATTCCATTCGTCTAAACTATTTATTTCTTACTGCAGCTGCCGGAACTACATTTTTCAATGTCAAAAACATTTAATTTTTTTGAGAGAGAAAGTGACTTTTATATTTATATAATTAGCTTGAAAATGATCTAACCAAAAAAAATAGTTGTAGTTTTTGAAAATCGGTTAAGTGTTTTACAAAGCTGTCAATGCCAATATAACTTATAAGTCAAGAGTGAGATGGGGCCCAATGGGCGGTTGACCCTTGGTTAGAGGGTCGGTGGTGGGAATCTCACTGAGACCCGAAACAGTCTTTGGTTGAATTTACCATAGAGGTATACTCGAAATGATCAGTGACTGTAGATAGACAGGGACTGTAGAAATAAACAGGTCCTGATATGATCATTGTTTTAATTGGATTCATTTAATAAGTCAAACTATACAGAAATGGTTAGGAAATTCTAGTTAAAACTATACTATATGTTTTGGAGTTTTGGCATAAAATATACTAAATTTTATTAAAAATATCGCAGTCAAAACATATTTTGGTCGAATTGTTAGAATGCGTGAGAACATAGAATGTATGCGTGTGAGCGTGATTTGACACAACAATGTGTGTGATGCATGGGACTTGATAGGTATGTTTTAGGAAGTGTTATTATTAGAACATCATAAGTATTTTGCTTTCGTTCTACTGTGTACAAATATCACGCTGTACAGATAATGGGAACTAAAACATGTAGAAGCCAAATGTTATGTGGAGATGTCAGTTGGCCAAAAACAAAACAAAACACACCCAGAGTGTTGGTATCAACGTTATATCATTGGATTGTTAAACATTCAATTAAGAAAATGAGATGTTTATTGAAATCGGTCAAGTATTTTAGAAGTTTCAAAGTGATCCAACTTCATGCTTCTCACTCTTGAAACTATACAGTTTACTCACTAGTGAAGCGCCAACAGTGGTGCGAACTCCGAATTGCGAATGCAACATTTTTAACTCAAACATCTATGTGATACGTGGGGGAATATTCAGGTAAAACTCATGACAGAGTTATGGTTCTTGCAATATAATATTGTGTAATGATCATGAATATGTGTGTCAAGTTTCAAAGCTTTCCGACAATTCGTGTTTTGAGTAATGAGGAGAAAAAACAAAGTATACACAATGTCAAAACACGTAGACGGACGGACGGACAGACAGAAATCGTCAAACTATAGGTCTGGGTTTGCTACGCAATCCGGCTAATAAAAAAAATGTGCGATTCACTCCAAAACAACACGAATCCTCTTTATATATAGTTTAATAATGAGTATTGGTTACATATAACACAAACAATACAATGCTATATTTTACATAAAGTGACTCGTCTACGTAATCACAATATTATTGTATAGATACAGTGACTACTTAACTACAATATTTCATTTCATACTTGTATAAATCTAACCAATCTCTCGCTGTCTTTTTAATCATATGACAATGCCATACACTCAAAACAGTTGCTTAACAGGGGCGGATCAAGGATTTTAGCTTAGGGGGGTGGGGGGTAAATTTTCGGGTCCGTTTCTAGCCTCATAAAACGGTTGCGGTAGTGCATTGATAGGGTAAAATAGTCCGTTTCCAATAATGTTTTAATTAAATCACTCATTAGGCATTATGCGTGGAGCGAGCGAGAAGTTGTTTATACTGAGGGTATGCATCGTAATTATTTGATGGGGGGCGTAAGATTTTGGTCAATATTCGGGTCCGTTTCTAGCCCCATAAAACGGTTGCGTTAGTGCATTGATAGGGTAAAAAAGTCCGTTTTCAAATAAAAGGATTCAACAGTGTGTTAATTAAACCACTCATTAACTATTATGCGCGGGGCGAGCGAGAATTTTTTTTATACTGAGGGCGTCCATCGAAATTGTTTGATGGGGGGCGTAAGCTTTTGGTCAATTTTCAGGTCCGTTTCTACCCTCATAAAACGGTTGCGGTAGTGCATTGATAGGGTAAAAAAATCCGTTTTCAAATAAAAGGATTTAACAATGTGTTAATTAAACCACTCATTAGCGTCGAGCGAGCGAGACATTTTTTTATACTGAGGGCGTGCATCGAAATTGTTTGATGGGGGGCGTAAGATTTTGGTCAATTTTCGGGTCCGTTACTAGCCTCATAAAACGGTTGCGGTAGTGCATTGATAGTGTAAAAAGTCCGTTTTCAAATAAAAAGGATTTAACAATGTGTTAATTTAACCACTCGTTAGCCAGTATGCGCGCACCCCGCTGTATCAGCTAGTGGTTAAATAAAAAATATATAAGTTTCATATTGTACTCCATCTGGTATCGATGGTCCCGGAAAGATACGGAATCCAAAATAATTTAAGAATAATGTCCCCACCTTTGCTAGTCATACTGAGATTGCATTTGAAAGAGATAAAAATCAGAACTCACATACTCTTGAATATGTTTACATGAAACTTTCAGTTTAATATGTTAAAGGGACAATGTCCGTAACTTTTAGCTTATTAAACACACACTAATTGTGTTTGCAAACATTACACACCAAACATTATTGAAAATTTACTAATTAAAAGCAAGATTGTTTGACTGAATTCAATCGCGGTATGCAACAAAATGGCCGCTCACAAGCTATGCAGCAAAATTTTCATCCTGATATACATCTAGGTCATGAACACAATATGTACAGCCAAACAGAGAATAACGATATTCCGCCATGGGTGGCTAGTGCTTTCAACAATCTGGGTCATCAATTGCATGGTATACAAACGCAGCTGGAAGGTCAAAACAAACGGTGGCAGTCAATAGAGTGCAAACTTGAAAACCAAAACAAACGCATGACAGTCATGGAACTACAACTGTCGCAGATAAGTGATCTTAAACAAAATATAAACAACACAATTGATAATATAGGATCAGAGGTAAAACAGCTAAAACATAAAGTCAATGAATATGACCAAACGATACAACAATACAGTGACATATGCGATGATATTATCAGTACAAATACAAATGTTGGATCACTGTTCGATAAAATAAACATTCTAGAGAAGACACAAAGTGAAATATGTTCCAAACGAGAACAAACAGATGAATGATGATAGATATACAGTGGAGAAGTATGAGAGAAAATCTGATTTTCAGTGGTATCCCTGAAAATACAATACTCACAGAATATGAAAATTGTGAAACCGTAATTAAGGATTTCATAAAGTCTGAAATGAAAGTTACCAAGGATATAGAGTTTGATAGAGTACACAGATTGGGACGATATAACCCGAGGCAGAAGTACCCACGACCTATAATTGCTAAATTTTCAAACTTCAAGGATAAAGAGCATGTGAGGTTTGCGGCCCCCAAAACATTAATAGGAACACGATATAGAGTGAAAGAGTACTTTCCCATAGACATTGAAAACAAAAGGAAATTGCTATACGACGAAGCGCAACATGCAAGACGAGACAAAAACAATAGAGTCAAACTAGTAAGA
>JAWPHD010016189.1:0-51165 GCA_037043455.1 Cyrtodaria siliqua | reverse complement strand
GTGAGAATTATGATTGGTTGTGCTATTTCCGAAAACTTTGGAATAAATCGACGATAATAACTGCACATACCAATAAAGCTGCGTACCTCTTTTACACAGGTAGGCGCAGGTAACGATTTTATGACTTCCACTTTCTTTGGATTAGGTTTAATTCCGCCTTTATTGATAACAAAGCCTAAATACTCAGTCTCAGCTTTTAGGAAATTACATTTCTTTAACTTCAATTTTAAACGATGTTGCCTTAACCGTTGAAATACTTTTTCAATGTGAGCCAAATGTTCTTCAAGTGTAGAACTGAATATCAAGATGTCATCAAGATAAGCAGTTGTGGAACTGCCTAACCCAGCAAGAACATGTGACATAAGTTCTTGAAATACAGCTGGTGCATTGGTTAACCCAAAAGGCATGACATTGAACTGAAATAGCCCTCTATGACAAGCAAAAGCTGTCTTTTCAATATCATCTACGTTCATGGCTACTTGCCAATAACCTGATTTGAGGTCTAGTAATGAGAAGTATTTCGCTTTTCCTAAAAGGGCCAATAGGTCGTCCACTAATGGCAAAGGGTAGGCATTTGATTTTGCAATTTTATTTAAGGCCCTAAAATCTACACAAAATCGTTTAGACCCATCCTTTTTATCTACAATGACCACAGGGAAACTCCAATAATATTTGCATCTAACATTTCTTCTATTGCCTGATCAACTATTTTTCGGTTGTTTAGTGGTGTTCTATATGGTCTTAATTTAATTGGTTTATGGTCGCCTGTGTCAATTTTCATTTTGACTGTTTCAGTATGACTTAAATCAGTAACTTTCTGTACAGATCAGCATTTTGTTTTAGTATTTTAATTAATTTTGCCTTAAATTCGTGGGGAGCATCAACGCCATCAAATTCACTTTGATCCTTAAGATCACCCATTTTGATCCTTAGTTACCTTAGAAATTTGTTGATTTTGAATTAATTCTAGTTTAGCTACCGCGCAAACCTTCCTTACGGTAAATATTTTGTTTGTGGTGTTTGTTATCACAATAGGAACAATTTTATCTCTTTTTACTTTTGAAAATGAATTTGCAACTAATAAACCTGGTTCATAGCTAAGAAAACCACGTTCAACTGCTGAAACTTGGTAAGTTTGACCATTTGTTTGAAAATTAGGACTTTTCCTAACTCGACAATTACGCTTGTTTGAGGTGGAAGTTTAGTTTTATCAATGAAATGTGAATATCTTCCTGAAGTGGTACATATTTACCAGCGACCCTAATACACCCAAGGTCATAATAAATACGAACACCATTATTAAGCAACCAGTCTTTTCCTATTATTATTCTCCTATTCATGCCCCTGACTACGTAAAAGTTATGACTCATTTTGATACCCGCTATCTCGAAAATGATTTCTGTGCTCCCGTCGCAAGTAAGCGGACCTCCGGTAACAGACTGTGAGTAAGCTTTACGAGTTGTATCTAATTTTGGTTTTAGTTTAAATTTGTCATAAACGTCTCGATGAATTAATGACACGTCACTTCCGGTGTCATTTAACGCCCTAAGTTTTTGTTTCTGGATCCTTAACAAACAAGAATTTGGGTTTGATGTTAATGCAATATTAAATGTGGGTTTGCTTCTATTCCTCCTCCCACCGGCTTCTACATGCGAGGAGCGGAATCTTTTAACTGACCCCCAGCCAGTCTACCTTGCTGTCCGTTCGACCAATTTGTCTCATTTCGACATTCACTGGCAAAGTGACCTATTTCTTGGCACTGCCAGCACACTAACCGTGTACGGTCGATCGGCCTACGACGGGTTTTATTTTCAGTAATACACTTCCCGTTTTTTCTTTCGACACTCGTCCACTACATGACCATTCTTATGACAATAAGAACATTTTTGCCTCCTTAAATGGTCAACTTCCATAGGCTGTTCATGTGTCGGTTAATTATTCTGGTAATGATGACCTGTCCTTAACTGAAACCTCTTTCTAAGGTTCTGTTCTGCTGTTGCAGTAGCAATTGCATCTTGCAACGTGTTTGGGTTGGTTCGCATGACTCGAAGTTTCATTCCATCGTCATGGAGACCATCGATAAAATACCCTATCAAATGTCAATCCCTAACCTCTTGGGCCTGACCTGCAAAAGCGTCATCACCTAAGGCAATAAGACGTTCGGCATATTCCTGAATTGTCTCATTATGTTTTTGAAGGACTTTGCGTAGTAACAAAATTGCATGTTGTGGGTCAACAAGCTTCAGCGAAACGAGCTTGAAGTTCTGCTTTAACTTGTGCCCATGTGTGGGTAAGGTTTGCATCCATATACCTTTTCAAGAAATCACAAACGGGACCCTTACTCGCCTGATAAGCAACCAATTTAATACCGTCATATGTCATGCCAACCAACAAAGAGTATTTCTCAATACTTTTTATCCAATCCTTAAATAATTTGCCTTCCCCCTCAAATGGCGTAATGACTTTGGCTACACCCTGAGCCCCCATGGTTGTTGTTAACCCCGTAAGCTGGTCACCCATTACCCTAAACATATTTGCAAACTCTGCCTGTTCAGCCATATTTGTTATAGTAATACAGTAAAGCTACTCACGTTGGTCGAATATGCCTCCAGTTCTTCTTGCACGTATTGCACTATTGTCACCAACCGTCAACACAGTTCATTTATGATCGAATATTGTCCAAACACATGTTCAGAAACTGCCCACACCACCAAGTTCAAAGTGTTAATAATGTCGAATTAACACATAATCCTGGTTCACGATAGCACCAAAAGAAGTCCTGTGACACTATGTCACCAGGGCATTAATAATTAACAAGTCCACACTCTTAAATACACGTTTTAATAATCTTTAAAACTACCCCATGTTCCTTTCTGATCGTATAGTGGTAATATTAATTCTATCAGATGTTACTCGTCAAATCTCTACATTCTCAGACTATCTCTAAGAACCTCCCACAACTCTACTAAACATTCCATTATATACCTGAATTCACGTGAAATTATCTTATTGGATCTCGACACATTTATTCAATTGGTCAAACACTATACCCCGCCTACTACTATATACCTGAGTAAGCTACTACAATACTGCTATTAAAGAGAGCTTTCCCAAATTGTAGAATTTAGGTAAATTACTATTAACTGCGATATACTTCTACTACTTGTTATTAACTATTATTATTACTTATTAAAGGGTATGGTAGTGTTACACAAGGGCTATCAAAATATGACTTCTAATGTGACGTGATTTTCAAAATTCGTACGATTCGTGTTCATGATAACTTTAATAAAATCTTTATGAAAATTGTTAGAAAGTTCATCAAAAGTTGGTTATGACTCATCAGTTTGCTACCGCACAGAATGTTAGTTTGAGACCCATTCACAGTTCTTCAATATGCTTTTCCTCATTGATTGTGAGATGACAGGACAGACTGTTGACCCTATGATAACGTCTGCCGAAATCCTGAAAGGACGGTAACGTTTGATATTTGTCCCCGATCTTGTCATGTCCTTAAGTAATGGTTTATTCTCATAATATGGCTTTTGCCAAGTCATTGAGTACTGGCTATGTGACTTTCTAGGCTTTTTTTTCTTTATAATTCATTTATACACGATCAGCTTAGTGTTATACTTATATTGCCTGTCAATGCCGCCTAGTTTGAGAATTTAGCCTGGTTGGGATTCTTTATTTACCCTGTCCCGTTTATTGGGATGATAATTGGTTGAGTGAGGTTTGATGCACCCTAGAACCCGATTTAAACCCCCGCGTTCAAAAGCGTTAGCACTATTAATAACCCCTTTTATGTTTGTATTGTCACATACCTTGCCTCATATTTATCCTTGTGATTGTTGTTTCTATGCATGCTTTTGGTTAAATGCTACATTTCTTGTTTGACTTTTATATCTACTCGTACTTCTAGGTATTTGAGAGTATGAATAGCACATTGTTCATACTGTTAATATTGTTCATACTGTTAATACTATAGTACAAGCCATCATTAAACCGTTGGTTTCTTAGGCCCTTTTGGAAATGTTTTCCCAGTCTGGTGGTACACCATTGTACTATAGTGTACATTAGCGTAAATTGTACTATAGTGCACAATTAGCGTAAATAAGAGACCTACTATCGTAAACCCATTTTGATAGTGTTTTAAATTTTCTTTTAAAACCTTTATTCATCAAAGGTTTACCACCTGGTTAGCTCAGTAACTGACACCGATGAAGGACACAACCTCACTCTTCCATTGTGATCAATTTAAAAGATGATGCAAATACATGTATCGAACAAAACGAGGTGAAAAACGTTACTGACTTGAATTAAAAATATAAATGAAGACGACTGCAGTTGTTACAAACTTTTATTTTATTTTTGTGTTAAACACTTTTGTGATATACGTAAACAAGTGACAAGGGTAATTTATAGTTAGTCAAATCTGATTAGACATAGACAATATCTATATATAAATGCTCCATAAATAAAACGATATGGTGATTAATACAAAGGTATATACGGGAAACAACGACTGTCCTGAATATAATATATAAGCAAGAATTGGGTGTTGGAATAATGAAACACAATGAAGGTAACAACGGCTTACAGATGATACAACTATCTAAAGTACATTGCATTTGGCAAGTACAACAATGTAATAGGAGTTTTTTTTTTTTTAAATAAATAATAAGTTCATACACACTCACACATATATATATATATATACAGATCTAATCTAATTACCCCAAACAGTATACAGCACGGTTTTAAGTACCTTAAATATAAATAACATTTAAAAATCTCTAAACAAATAAACAGTACATGGAATTAAAGTTAAGGCACTTGATAAGTTGTGTTCAATTCTCTACTACTACTACTACTACTACTACTAGTATTTATTACAGAGTTGTGTATAAGCTGAGTATTTGAGTATATTACTCATACCTCAGTTTTTTAACAGTGCGAGGATCATTACTCATCAACTTACTACAAATACTCGAAACTTTTAAAAATCATCAGTATTATATTTGTATGTATTGTACCGTGGAACAATTTGCTCCATATTTACACGATGAACATTCTTCTAAGCATGGGCACAAAGGCCATACGGTGTTTCATTTTACTTAACTTACTTTAATCAGAGTGCTTTCTTTTATTTTAAAAGTATTAATGGATTCACATCCATTTTGGAAGCATGAACTATTTAAAAATATTTTTACTACGTGTTCCTTGTTTCTCATTCATTTTGAATCTGATGAGTAAATGCTCGTTGCAGTCAAATGTTATCTACAGCTGTAATAAAGACGCTGCATTCTATATAGTTTTATAGTTGACAAGGCTGTTTCGGATATCAGAGTCTGGTCAAGTCTTACTATATCGACATACATCGAACGCTGAAATCCAGGAAAATACATCTGGGTGAAACATTGTCAACAGTGGAAATAATGATTGGTGACATCATGTTTTTGTAGTTTTGCCCATGCCTATGTAGGTATTTATTAAATTTATTTAATTAATGTCAACAGAATCAACAGATGGACGGCTCTGCTTGCACGTAATACACACAAACACACACATAGATATATGTATTGCTTCATTAAACCTCAAGTCCATCAAACAATATACACATTGCTTATAATATATCCATAACTACATTCATAGATAACATGCATAGATAATTTTGCGGACGTATTGTATCATTCAATGTGAGCAGTTGTAACATTGCTCATTCTGAAGGTTAACATTGCACATTTTCACTGTTACATGCCATTTTATATGAGGCTAAGAGCACATTTGAGCAGTTGTAACACTGCTCATTCTGAAGGTTAACATTGCACATTTTCATTGTTACATGTCATTTTATACGAGGCTATTAGCACATTTGTCTGATTTGAGCATTTGTAACATTGCTCATTTTGAAGGTTAACATTGCACATTTTCATTGTTACATGCCATTTTATATGAGGCTATGAGCACATTTGAACAGTTGTAACATTGCTCATTCTGAAGGTTAACATTGCACATTTTCATTGTTACATGCCATTTTATATGAGGCTATGAGTACATTTGAGCAGTTGTAACATTGCTCATTCTGAAGGTTAACATTGCACATTTTCATTGTTACATGCCATTTTATACGAGGCTATGAGCACATTTGAGCAGTTGTTACTGTAACATTGCTCATTCTGAAGGTTAACATTGCACATTTTCATTGTTACATGTCATTTTATACGACGCTATGAGCACATTTGAGCAGTTGTAACATTGCTCATTCTGAAGGTTAACACTGCACATTTTCATTGTCTGATAATTATTTGTTACATGCCATTTTATACGAGGCTATGAGCACATTTGTGCATTTGTAACATTGCTCATTCTGAAGGATAACATTGCAAATGTTTCATGCCATTCAAAACAGCTATCCTGCCAAATAACAGTAAAAATTACACTACAAATAAGTTTTATGGTGTTCTGTTCATATAATAATGTATAATTTGTATCGATTAAAATTAAAGATTTTTATTAATGGGTTTTTAAAATACCCGTGATTGAATCTGCGTAAAATGAATTATGAGCTGGTAACTCTTAATTCGACCAAGACCCTATATATGACGTCAATTTTCATCCAAGATTCGACGCTCCAGTTCTGGCGTTTATCCTGGCTGGTTAAAGCCGTTTCTATTGTGTCTATATAGTCTGGATTCTCAAAATATGCAAGTTATATATATACGAGAGGTGTTCAACTTATAACGTAACACTTTTATTTTGTACCTGATTCAAACATCTTGACATTTGCGCCGAATGTTCATTTTAATGTCAAGTCTAATGTTTCTTTCGATATAAAACAGTATGACATGAACTATTATGTGATTCCTAATTTTGCTGCATCCGTATTTTTGTAAAATGGTAAAGAATGACATTTTGCAAAAATCTTCAATTATAATTGAATTGAATTGAATTGGGGTTTTAAGGCGCACCAACACATGAAAAGGTTATATGGCGCCTAAAAGGCATGAACATGCCAGGTTCATCTTCCATGTACATCGAGATAAAATATGGAAAATGGGCCTAGAACCTTCTCACCCTGAACTGCAGAGTTGCTGCAAATTCTATCGTAGAAACTCCATTTACGCTGGAGCCACATTATTGTTTTTCTGCCACTGCTCTTTTGATGCGAGCGAGATAGCCCTGAAACAATGCAGGGATCATGATGAAGACCTTTAATGAACATGAACAAAAAATGATAAAATGAACATGAATTTGGGGGGATTCTACCCCTCTGCCAATCCCTCCAAAGGGATCTGCAGTGGCCCTATTCTTTGCCCCGTGACCAAACAGGGCCCCCGAGAACCACACGAGGCCTTTAATTATAAAAGTAACTTCAATTATAAAAAGTAACTGCAAAACAAATATAAAAACAAATGCTTGTAATTTGTCGTTTAAGGTAATAGTAGTGTGATATGTCCATGAGTGAACGTAACAAAAATGGAATATGCATTTTTTTGCCATTTTTCGGTTTTCATGATTTCAGCGAAAATTAACCTGAACTAAAACTTTGAAAATTATTAAATCTATAAAAACTTCTAGTTCGAAACATCAACTGCAGGCATTGTTATGATGTCCTCCTCTACAAAAATAAGTTTCGTTACTTTCTTATAAGAAAGGAAATGAAAAAATATTTAACTTAAGATTTAGGGGCAAAACACACACATTTGCAAATAATGATGAAAAAAATATAAACTTTGACCAAAATAATACAGCAACAATAACTATTCATTTTTTGTCTCGTAAAATGCTTATTTTGGTAAATTGATAAAATCATCGGTAACATACTAGCAAAATGTCCTATAATTTGTCAGTTTCTTGAAAAATAAAACATATGAACATATTTAAATTTCAAACACAGTTTTAAACAATTACGATTTAGTGACATTATTTAGTTTAAGGTAAAACCCTACGGCAATAGAAACATATAGGTTTAAAATTGGAAACCAGTGGGTACCTAATTCAAAATGTAATTTAAAGCGAACCGCGTGAACTTGTAGATTATTTTTAAATGCAACATTAAATCACGTATGTTTTTTGATAACTATTTCCGCTGAAAAATAACAACTTAAACAAAAGTGTTACGTTATAAGTTGAACACCTCTCGCATACCTTGTCATCAGCAGGTTTAAAAACGGTGCACATATTTTGTCATATTTGGTTGTTGTTGGCGGGATAGCTACTTGATTATGAGCACACATTACGTGGTCCGAGTATTAACTTTCATACCCCATCCAACCCCTTCTCCTAGAGGCGAAAACGGGGTTGGCTGGGTATGAAATAAAACCTTAATATCAGCTTTAATAAAAGGATTGCATATTGTAAATTTAAAACATTTAATAGGTAATTCTAAACATGTTATCGCATTTGTTCAGTAAAAAATGTTTTTAAACGTGCTTTATTGTCGAAATATCCATTATAAATCCTGCTTATACAAGATTTCCCATCACTTAATGGAATTAAGGCGGGACCACGTAATGATTTGAGCAGTTGTAACATTGCTCGTTCTGGAGGTTAACATTGCGAATGTTTCATGCCATTTAATATCTGACAGCAGTTGTAACATTACTCATTCTCAAGGATAACATCGAGGATGTATCATATAAAATAATTTAAACTAGAAATAGGCCGACCATAAAAAAGTGTTGGTTTGCTGTTTCCCTACCTACCCACCAAAAAGGGCCCTACCCAAAACTTTTTATAGCAATTTTTTTTTTTAATACTGTTTTTAGTATATTTTTTCTTTAATTTCTTACGTTTTTTACTGTCTTTGGCAAAAAAAAAAGATCACCTACCTACCTACCCACTTATAAAATCCTGGGTCGGGAAACAGCAAACAAATATATTTTCAAGGATGGGCCTATCACTAAGGTGATGAATATGCCCTGTTTTTTATTCAGAGTCCAATAAACATGATAAAGGGCAGTTATAATTGTAAATACGTTTTCCAAGGAGAGGAACTTTAAAAGTTTTCTTTCGTTCCAATCCTTTGCTTAATAAACTGTTAAATGTATTAATGCACAAATTTGAAATAAAATATGTTTAAACCAAAGGGCAATCAACCATGGGTGATGCAGAGGGAAATAAGGTCATCAGTTGTTATGTTTATATGAAGTTTGGGAACAGCCCATTCAAAACTTTTTGAGAAATGCTAGTAATAAACAAGAGGGCCAAGATGGCCCTAAAGCGCTCACCTGAGTACTGGCACATTATCGAACTTCTTCGAAATCTTATGGTCATATACAATCTGTGCAAGTTTGGTTAAGATTGTTCAAGAAATGTGGGCTCTGTTGTGTATAACAACATTGATATAGACAGTTTAAAACCCTGACAAAGTTGGGTAAAGATCAAATACAAAAAAAATATACGAGAGCTGTGTGCCTTGTGATTTAGAGAAGAAGATTTATTAAGTTTTTCCCTATACAAGTCTATGTAAAACGTGACCCCTAGGGCGGGGTCAAATGTGAATCCAGGGTCACCATTTGAGCAAACTTGGTAAAGGACCATAAGAGTATAGTAAATGCAAAATATTAAACCTCTGGCTCTTGTAGTTCCAGAGAAGAAGACTTTAATGTGTTTCCTATATACGTCTATGTAAAACTGTGACCCTTGGAATGGGGTCAAATTTTACCCCAGGGTCACCATTTGAACAAACTTGGTAGAGGACCATAAGCTTATACTAAATGCAAAATATTAAACCTCTGGCTCTTGCAGTTTCAGAGAAGATTGTTTTTTTCCTATATATATGTCTATATAAAACTGTGACCCCCGGGGTGGGGCCAAATGCGACCCCTGAGTCACCATTTGAACAAACTTGGTAGAGGACCATAAGCTTATAGCAAATGCAAAATATTAAACCTCTGGCTCTTGCAGTTCCAGAGAAGAAGTTTTTTTAAGTTTTTCCCTATACATCTCTATGTAAAACATGTGACCCTTGGGCGGGGCCAAATGTGACCCGAGGGTCACCATTTGAACAAACTTGGTAAAGGACCATAAGCTTATATTAAATGCAAAATATCAAACCTCTGGCTCTTGTAGTTTCCGAGAAGATTTTTTTTCCCCCTATATAAGTCTATTTAAAACTGTGACACACGGGACGGTGACACATTTGACCCGAGGGTCACCATTTGAACAAACTAAGTAGAGGACCATAAGCTGATGCTACATGTAATACATGAGAGCTCCGTGCCATGTGGTTCCAGAGAAGAAGATTTGTTTCAGTTTTTCCCTATAAAAGCCTATGTAAAACTGTGACCCCCGGGGCGGGGCCAAATGTGACCCCTGGGTCACCATTTGAACAAACTTGGTAGAGGACCACAAGCTTATAGCAAATGCAAAATATTAAACCTCTGGCTCTAGCAGTTTTAGAGAAGAAGATTTTTTAAGTTTTCCCCTATACAGGTCTATGTAAAACATGTGACCCTTGGGGCAGGGCCAAATGTGACCCGAGGTTCACCATTTGAACAAAATTGGTAAAGGACCATAAGCTTATAGTAAATGCAAAATATCAAACCTTTGGCTCTTGTAGTTTCCGAGAAGAAGATTTTTAAAAAAATATATATATATATAAGTCTATGTAAAACTGTGACCCCCCGGCGGGGACAAATATGACCCCAGGGTCACCATTTGAACAAACTTAGTAGAGGACCATAAGCTGATGCTACATGTAATACATGAGACCTCTGTGCCTTGTGGTTTCAGAGAAGAAGATTTTTTAAAGTTTTTTCCTATATGTCTATATGAAAAACATGCAAAATTTCAATATACAAACTTTGGACACCCGAGGCATGGCCATTTTCGACCCCAGGGACTTCATTTGAACAAACTTGATAGTCTAGGCGTTGGCGATCATTTTAAAAGAAAAACTGTTGAAATCTGTCCAGCTGTTCTTGAGAAGAAGATTTTTTAAGGTTTCGACCATATATGGTAATGGTGGCCATCTTGGATGTCGCGCTGACCTAATTTTCACAAATCTAAAAAGCATTCACCTAAGGATCATCCACGTGAAGTTTGGTCAAAATTGGCCAAGCGGTTTCTGAGGAGAAATCGTTTGAAGCAAAAGTTAACGACGGACGGACGACGACGGACGACGGACGAAGAGTGATCCCAATAGCTCACCTTTGAGCCTTCGGCTCAGGTGAGCTAAAAAGTGTTACGCGAAGCGACAACAATGTGTTACATGAGACGGGACGCAATGCAACGCCACGTTACGGACGACGAGATTTCTATATAGCACCCACTTCACTTTGTGAAAGCGAGGGTATAATTATTATCAGCAGTACTACATTCTTAAGGAATTGAACTGAACTGAATTGGGGTTTTAGACTATGGCACATTGGCAATAGTAGTTTGGTTACATAAGTAACATGTACATAGATTATGACACGCTGGCAATATAAGTTTGGTTACATAAGTAACATTTACACAGATTATGACACCCTGACAATAATAGTTTGGTTACATAAGTAACATGTACACAGATTATGACATGCTGGCAATAGTAGTTGGTTACATAAGTAACATGTACATAGATTATGGCACGCTGGCAATAGTAGTTTGGTTACACAGTAACATGTACATAGATTATGACACCCTGACAATAATAATTTGGTTACATAAGTAACATGTACATACATTATTACACCCTTGTAATAATAGTTTGGTTACATAATATGTAACATGTACATACATTATGACAAGCTGGAAATTATCGTTTATAACATAAGTTACATATACATATGTATACATGTTGACACTGTTAATGAATACATAATTCCTTTAGCGAAAATGCAATCAGGTGTTAGCTTATTATATTCATAATCTGGCATGGTATAAGTGATACATTTAAAAGTTACCGGCAAGTAGAACATACTATAGCACTCTTTATTAATAAATGTTGTATCACAAAAGTATAAAAAGGTTTATAATCTTGCTAAAATAAAAATGCAATCATGTGTTATATTGTTATAAATCTGGCAAAGAATTACTGAAACAGTTTATTGCTACCAGCAAAGATTTGGCATAATATTAATGACACCATTTTAATATCGTTATTGGTAAGCAGACCATCTTATGGCACAGAAATGTAATATCACAGAATTATAAGCCCGACTGCTTTTTTAAGCTGTTCAGGCTATACTTCAAATGGTAGGAATATGAATGAGTCATGGGTGATGTAGTTTCAGCTCGATAAATATCCAAAGATTAAGTATATAAGCCGGAAATCGATGTGTAAAGTGTAACATTTTTATCTAGACTTTGTACATGTATCACTAGATATGGCTTTTGGATATATATATTTAAAAAAACAACAGAAATGTGTCCATGGGACACGGATGCCCCAACTGAAAACAGTGTAAAACAATATGCACATCTTGACACCATAGGCAAGCATCCTGTAAAGTTCGAAGCAATCGGTTGAAAAGTGTGGGAGGATATAAACACGAGAAAAGGGCCATAAGGATTCGAACCAGGGTACTTAGGCTCTTATATACTCTTCTGATGATAATAATCGCTATAGCACTAATATGAATTGAACTGATTTCGATTTTATAGTCCCACCAACGGCTAAGGTCATACTGCAACTTTTCCAGATCCCATTGGTGAAAGAAGACCCCAGAAGTGCCCCTCTGGTCAATTTTCGTGCACGGGCGGGCACCTGGGTAGAACCACCGATGATCCACAAGTCAGCTGGATAGCTTCCTCACATAAAGATTCCTAGGCCCATGTGGGATTGAACCTGCAGCAGTGAGGGGCAATAAAGCTCTTATCTTTGTTGATACACTTTGTAGCATTTCTAACTCTAAACTGGCATTACACAATAACTAGATACACACCCAAACAAACTTAACAACTTCTAAATAAACAAGAGGTCAATGACCTTGAAGCTCTACTGATTGATTTTGATTTCAGGAAGTAGTCGCTACAGACTTGTTTTATGAAAATCTATTTTTAACCGTGGTGGCCATCTTTTCTAATTTCTCTCAAATTTTGCTAGGATCAATTAGACATTAAGAGCAACATTCCTGTATAGTTTCATGAACATCCGTCAAGTAGTTTCAGAGGAGTAGTCGCTACAAGTTTTTACTATATAACTCTATGTAACCAAAGATGGCCACTGGCAGCCATGTTTAACGTCGAATCAAATAATTTTCCACAAGGATCAACATCATGTCATACTGATCATTTTAGAAAAAGTCCCATATCAATATCACTTATAGTTTTCAAGAAGTAGTCGCTACAAACTTATTTATTTTAAATCTATTTTAAGCTGTGGCGGCCATCTTGAATTTCCGACCGACCTGAAATTTTTCTAGGATCAACTAGACTTCAAGAGCAACATTCCTGTGAAGTTTCATGAACATCTGTCTAGTAGTTTCAGAGGAGTAGTCGCTACAAGTTTTTACTATATAACTCTATGTAACCTAAGATGGCCACTGGCAGCCATGTTTAACATCGAATCAAAATAATTTTCCACACAGATCAACATCATGTCATGCTGATCATTTTAGAAAAAGTCCCATATCAATATCACTTATAGTTTTCAAGAAGTAGTTGCTACAAACTTATTTTTTAAAAATCTATTTTTAGCTGTGACGGCCATCTTGAATTTCTGGCAGGAGTAGTCGCTACAAGTTTTTACTATATAACTCTATGTAAACAAAGATGGCCGCTGGCAGCCATGTTTAACGTTGAATCAAAACGATTTTTGACAAGGATCAACATCATGTCATGCTGATCATTTTAGAAAAAGTCCCATATCAATATCACTTATAGTTTTCAAGAAGAAGTCGCTACAAACTTGTATTTTAAAACTCTATTTTTAGCTGTGGCGGCCATCTTGGATTTCACATCAACATGAATTTTTGCTAGGATCAACTAGACTTTATGGGCAACATTTCTGTAAAGTTTCATGAATATCCATTCAGTAGTTTCAGAGGAGTTGTCGCTACAAATAAAAGTTTACGGACAGACGGACGGACGACGGACGCCGCACCACGGCATAAGCTCTGCTGATCTCTCATCAGAAGAGCTAAAAATTGAGCTATAACTTAAATTGAGCTATAACGGAATCCTAGTTTCATGTTGATAACATAGTTTTACATCATGCAATGTGAATGTACATGTGTGAACTATATACTGATACACCATGAGGCCTAAATTAAAATACCAACCGACCTGGATTTTTAGCTCTGACCCAAAATAGGGTCGGTCGGGACACCGGAAACACAGTGTTTTTTTGGGGGAGGCCTAGCAACACAGCAATACAACTGATAGTAATGAAATATTATGGTTACAAATAACTTTAACCAACATTTAACCAGAACAAGAACAAAATTCTTCTGGAATAAAGCTTCATAAAAAATATGAACCTACAGAATTAAAGAATTAGTCAAGTTATTTTGTCATTAAGGTCAAGGACACTGGTGTGTTAGGGCTTACCACAATAATGCCTATACCAAGTTTCAAAGAAAGACTTTCTTTTGCCATGGAGATTTTTAGAAAAAAACAAACAAGAAAAAAAAAACGTTCAAGGCACTACCGGGTATACTTCCAAATAAAGCACATTTTAATGATCACGTGTGAACCAACTGTGGTCAAGAGGGTAAGAAACTGGGTTTGAAACCTTCTCACCTCTCACTGCTGGAGGTTCAAATCCCACTGGGAGCTTGACTTCTAAAAGTGTTGTTTCTTACGGATGACGGGAGGTATACAGTACTGGTTCTACTCAAGAATAAGTGGGTAGTCTGCCTCCATCAAATCATTCTGCGTTCATTCTGGATTTATATCAATTACTTGAAATGAAATTAATTGAGTTTTATGGCTAAAGTACTAACCTGAACAAAACTGAAAAGCTGATACAAAAAAAGCCCACAAGATTTGTAAAATATGTCAAATAAGATACCTGAACTATAAAACTATAATTAAAACATGTAACTTACTTAAAAGGTAGTGTTAGTGGTTGTAAACAAAACACATGATTCCGCAATGGGAAATGCATCCTGATGGGGTTTGAATAAATATGAATAAAAAAATTACCCTTGCAAGACCAAAAACACAAAATGGTCATTGCCACACTGTCACACTGTCCTTCGTGATTGCCAACATATATTATTTAACAGCAAACTAACTAAAACCTTAACAAAATATAATTTTATCACATAACATGGCTTCTGGGGGTGCAATAAAGCCGGGACTTATTTCTCGTAATACACTGTGTATTACAGATGCAAATGAGGACCGAATCACTGTGTTTGTATACAGTAAAACATTTAATCACAATTGTTTGCATGGTATATCATATGATACGCTCAGACACCTTAAATATGTATAATTATTTGAAATCTTACTTCATAAAATGCATGTTAGTTATGTTAAATTTAGTTTAAGGTGTCACATTAATTGTAGGGCGAACGTGTAAGGTAGCTTACGTCATGAAAACAACAAAATGACGCCATGATTTCTCTTACAAATTGGCGCCGTATACAAGGCAAATTCACAACATTAAAGTGAAATTATCATGTCATAGGTGTGTTATGTGATAAATAGAATCTTACATTTGTGATTGTGTATTATTGACTTTAATAAACTCGCTGGATAAAAATATAGGATACTCGGCAGAGCCTCTAAAGCTATCATTTCATCCAACTTGTTTATTAAAGTCAATAATGATGTAAGATCCTCTATGTATCAATAAACTAATTAAAAACTCAAACGTTAAGGCTCATTATCGGCAGAATGCGCATTTGGCTTAAGCAGGTGAGCAAACTTAGGCTTTAAACGTTGCAATCTCTTAACATTAAACACATTACTGAAAAGTCTTGACTTTTTCAAGCGAAACTTCAACATTTATGAATTTAGCGTAACAAAGTATACTTGGATTAATAGGTCCACTACATTACAGAGTTGTCCTTTCTGTAATTAGTTGTAGCCCCTATTGTACAAAACATGTTGAGATATATCTGGAATAATTACGTGGAATTAGGTGTGTATAATAGTGCAGTATAGGCAATTTTTTGATTATGTATTTTTTTTTCCTTTCAGTATACAAGCGGAAAGATGATGTTTTGGTTGATTTGATCAACTTGCCAAACATGCATGTAAATAACAAAATATAAACATAAATAAAGAATCTATAAAGTTAAAAATAAATATACAAGAAAAGTTTAATGCCCAAATTTCAGAAACACAACCACAATGGAACAGTTAAATGTTAAAGCAATTAAAGCAGTTAATATTATATGTATTAGTTTCCTTTAAAACAAACTTGATTTTATATTAAAACAACAACATTGAAACACATGCTTATAATCAGTCAACAACAAACAAATAAACCAACTTCAGTCCAGAATGTGTGTAGGTGGGTGGGACACATGCTTAAAATCAGTCAACAACAAACAAATAAACCAACAAGTTTAGAATGTGTGTGGGTGGGTGGGACACATGCTTATAATCAGTCAACAACAAACAAATAAACCAACAAGTCTAGAATGTGTGTGGGTGGAGTGGGGATATAAAAACATATTCAAGGACAATATAGGTGGTGTGATGTTGACCTACTGACCTTAAACTCAAATAGGGACCTGGCAATCCCCAACTTAATCATACCTACATAGTTTCATGAATATATGTCATGTAAAAACTCAGATACCATAACTGAATTGAATTGAATGTTGTTTAACGGCTCATCAACACAGTATAGGTTATTTAGAGCTGCCCCAGAGAGAGGGGAAGGATACATAGGAATCTGGGAACTGTGTCCTACTCTTATTATCAAATAGATTCCTATGGTTCTTTAACGTGCTCGGAGGATAGACTGATACACAGGACCGCCCGGTTTACATCCCCATCCGACGGACGAGGCTAAGGGAAAGTGTCTTGCCCAAGAACACACCGAATAAACTCAGTGGCACCACGGAGGATTGAACCCGGGGCCTCCGGTTACAAATCCGCCACGCTACCAACTGCGCCACGCCAGCCCTCAACTCAGATACCAACATCATTTTCAAGGTAAAGTTAATTTTCAGTGAACTTGACCTTCAACCTATTGATCTTAAATGACCAAATCCAGATGGATCTAAGAAAATAGGTAAGATATAACTTGAAATAGCCACCTGAACAACTACAAATACATACCAAGTTTTAGAAACATGTCAAACTTTATATATATTGCCAAAACTATTTTAAATAGCAATTGTTCACTGTGACCTTGACTTCTGACCTAATGATGTCATCAATATTAATCGAATCATACTTCCAGTTTCATTAATATTATAAGGTCATGTTAAAACTTAAAATGTTGGACTTAACCCATTTCAGGGTATTTCTTAACTTTGACATTGACCTTTAACCTACTGAATCTAAACTCATAAGGTGTATGGCCAATCCCTAATCAAACAAGCGTAAAAGGGTTCAACAAGACTAGAACTAAAGACAACAGCAACCGGGACATAGTTTTATTCATTTCGATGTTCAGTTCAATGTGACCTTGACATACTGACTTTAACCTCAATCGGTGAATAATCAACCCAAATACAAACATGTACACCAAGTTTCAACATGATTGGTGCAGTATATACCTAGAGTAAAGTTAAAGTTCACTGTGGACATGAAGTTATGCAGTTTTAAGGTCAAGTGTTTTCAATGTGACCTTGACCTTTGACCTACATTATCTAAATGTATAGTTGTATGCCCAATCCTAATACAAACATGTATACAAAGTTTCATGAAGACTGGTCCAGTAGAATTAAGCTTGGACATAAACTTACCCAGATGCCGTGACCAGCATCCTTATTTTTTTGTTTTGATAGCTTTTGACGACAAACTTAATGCATTAATTCATAAAATGCAATAATTTAAAAGCAAATGCTTTTTCTATAAAAAATCAGGAAAATGTACCAAATCAAGCTAGTGACAAAACTGTTTTATAACCCATTTAGTAGTTTATAACAAATAGTTCTGTTTGTGCCATCTTGAAATCTAGAAACCAGTGTTTCTGCTACAGCAAAGACGAATTCATAATACAATAAAGTAAATGCTTGTCAGAAAAGACAAATGAATGACAAAACTTTGTATAATGATTAAGCAGTTGACAAGTAATTCTGTTTGTGTAATCTTCAAATCAACAAACCAAAGTGTATCTGCAACAACAAAGCTAATACAAAACACAATAAAGTAAATGCTTGTTCTATAAAAAACAAAAAATATCAGGAAAATATACCCAAATAAACTTAATAACAAACTCATTAGAACGATTTCGTAGTTAACATATAATTCTGTTAATGCCATCTTGAGTGTGTGTTCCATGTCTACAAACCAAAGTGTGTCCAAAACAACAAAACTGCTGTGATAGGTTGAACCGGTGAAGGGCACTTGTGACGTTGTCTGACTGCCTGCTGATAAATTCACTAACCCTGAGTTATCTGTGTTTTGTGATCAGTTCCGTCAATACGACCCCTGCAGAGTAATCGCGCATATCTATGGTGGCTGTACCATGGAACCCAATGTTGGTAAATATGGTCAAATACTCACAAAAGGCAAAGTATGTATACACTGAAACGAAATCAACATTGGTTTTATAACAGTGAGAACGACAATCAATCCAAACAGTAGCTTAGAACAATTAATGTTAGTAACAGTAACATGGTCAAGGAGGATATAACATCCGTGACTGTGTACGAGGCTATGTCGAGTATATCCTATTATTTTATCCAATGAGTTCATTAAAGTAAAAAATAGAGGATATTTGTTGGTTTGTCGTAAATATAGGATTTATTTTCATCTCGAATCGAGAAAACTTATATGTAGGTTTGTCGTGAATATAGGATTTATTTTCATCTCAAAGTGAGAAAACTTACATTTATAAAATATTTGAGTTTTCATTTACTAAGCCGGAAAAGTGACTGCTGTGTCTCGCTATCCACTCTCGTGGGCGAGACAAAAATATGTTACATATTTACATGTACAAATGCATATTCCTAAAAACAAGTTTTGGACAAAGCATTAATCAGTCAGGGAACTTTTGAAAAACCATCACTTTAATGTAGCACTCGATTTTTCAAAGCTATTAAGAGTGCACACAGGAATTTGGTTCTCAATATTTATTGACGATTGTTAATGCCTTTTTTTATGCATTATTTTTTTTCTAAGTGCATTTTTTTGGTGAAAAATATATGTAATTACGCAGATACTTGTAATTTGGTGAAAAATATATGTAATTACGCAGATACAAGTCGTATCTGGACCTCTGAGACATGCTCAGGGCTCGACATTAAGGACTGTCCCAGGCAGGTAAAGTCTCAAAGGCTCAAACGCTTTCATTTACTATGAAAATATGTGGTCTGGCATCTAAACACAATTGATTATGATCAATAGACTGCTACAGTCTGAATTAACATAATAGAATAAAATAGTATTTTCTATACGCAGTATTCACCATTAAACGCTTGGACAATCAAGATTGTTAAGACTATTTTTTGTTGACACCGAACGAACCTTTTGCTATACAAATACGAGAATACGCTTGAATTTGATAAACAATTGGATATTCCTTATTTCTTTTGCATTTTTATTGTATAACACGATAGGGATATGATATGTTGTTTGTAACAATAGCGTACAAACAGTATAATTATCCTTATAAAATAAACACTTTGGGTCTAAATAATTGGGTAACCAACAAACTGGCATGGGCAAGTAAATTTCTGAGTTAACTTGCCCTTTGGGCAAGCTGTCTGTAAAGTCAACGTCAAGCCTTGTTACTGAAACCATTCAGCAAAACATAATCAACAAAGCACTCAATTAAGGTATGTTTTTGCTTCGTAACTTTTTTTTAATATTTAACGAATTTTGTTCAAGTAAAACGCTCATACCCCTGCAAGATTTTGAGATAAGCCCTCCCAAAGTGTATACTATCATGATTATGTTCTCTATAATTTCCAAGACTTTGGGAGAGCTAATCTCATCCAGTACTGGACATGCTGGATGAGTTTTCACTCATCCACATGTTGTGGTAGTGGAAAGAGCTCACTTTGTAAGGGTATGTGCGCTTCAGTTGAACAAACTTTGGTACCTACTAAGAAGTTATAAAGCAAAACAAACCAGAATCGGGCACTTTGTTGACAATTTTTTGCCTTAAACCTGATCAAAATGTCCGGTGTCCAGGTTTAAACAAGACATCAACTTGACAACTTTGTTCAAATGTGCATTTACAATATCTTACAGAAATTAATGAGTTTTTGTGATTGATATAGTTCACCTAAACAAACGTAAAATATATCCCCGACATCATATCCTGTCTCTGTATATCCATTTTTAACCCTTTGATGATCTTGAAATCCCAGGACAGAGTCATGTAAGTAAAGTTATGGCCTGGCAGCATTATTGTTATCAGCGATAAGAACGGTTTGTTTGAATGGTATTTTACTTTATTTTTAGCGCATGTTAGGCCATATATAAAGGTTGATTTTTTGAGGCAAAGCTTAAGGCTGACCACCCCTGGCATTTTTCCAGTGTAGAATCAGTATGAACTGCATATCTCCCACCATCCGTAAGAATCGACACGTTCTCACTCGACAAGTCGAGCTCCCAGTCAGATTCGAACATGCAACGGTGAGAGGCGAGAATGTTTTAGATCCAGCGTCTTCACTATCCCAGCCAGGGATGCGCTTAACTCTATGATCTTAACAGTAATAGAAAGTTCTTGCTATTTATATAATTTGCAATATTGCTTACCTAGCGGTTCACAATACCAGTTATGTCTGAAATACAGGTAAATTGCCAGCGTAAAACTAAGTATGTTGGCAGCAGCAAACATCTTCTTGTATTTGTGAGACAGCAGATCCTGGATCAAAAGATAAAAAGAAGTTGTATACTTGCATGTTCAGACGACAAATATTCATTTGCATGTTTGTGAAATAGAACATCGTTCAATTGTAAACAAGATGCTCAGCTATTGCAGAGCAATAAACGTCCCCTACCAGGCGATCTTTTAAGTAACATTGACCTTGACCTTGACCATAAATGCAATCCCAAACTTCCTTTTCATATGAGCCACCTGCACACCAAGTTTCAGGCCTCATTCCTAACTAAAGTTAATGAGCAGAAACAGTTGTTCTATTTTTAGTAAAAGTGAACTTGACTATGAACTGAGTGACCCCAAATGCAATCCCAAGCTTCCTTTTGATGTAAGCTACCTACACACCAAGTTTCAGGCCAATAAGCCATTCCAAACTACAGTTTTTGAGCAGAAAGCATTTTTTTATTTTTATTAACAGTGACCTTGACCCCAGTGAACCAAATGCTATCCCAAGCTTCATGTTCTTATAAGCTACATACCCATAAAGTTTCATTCCAATACCTCATTCCTAACTATGAATGTTATTGAGCAGAAACCATTTTTCTATTTTTAGTAAGTGCATTTTGCCTATATTTTTCAATTTCTGTTGCCATAGAAACTACAATTTTTGACATACCAATCAAACAAAATGATGTGCCTGATCTACTCACTCCCTTTTACCTACACACAAATGTTCATTAAATTATCTTAAGCATTTCTTTTGTTATCAAAGATCCATACATTTTGCGTAGTTTTACTATTTCCGTTGCCACAGCAACCATATTTTTTGTCAAATCAACAAAATAGAAGACTGTGCATAAATCCCTCATTACCCTCTACCAACATACCAAGTTCCATAAAAATATTTTCAATACTTTTCTCATTATCAAAGGATCCATATTTGTTGGATGGACTGACTGACGAATGGAGGGCAAACCTAAAGTCCCCTCCAGTGACACAACGGTAAGGGACTAAAAAAAATAAAATCACCCACCTTTTGAGCTCGTGAAATTATTGTTGGAATTTAACTCCAAAAGTATGTGAGTGAATCCACGACAATTCACAATAAATGGTATTTTATTTCAATTTTTAATCCCCTATAAATATGATATGCAAGTCTTGAAATCTTAAAGAGAGGACAAGATTTTCATTATCAGGTCATACTGATGTCCAACCTACTGACACAAAATGTATAAAAGACCTCCTCTCACCAAGGACAGTCTACCTGTGAAGTTTCATGCATGTGATTACAAATCGTGAAAAGTTATAGAGCAGACATGGTTTTCCACCTTGATCCAACTGACCCCAAAATGTATAGGGGTCATCCTCTCATCATATTACTGGTACATGTACCTGGTAATAGTGACCTTGACCTTGTACCTAGTGACTCCAACATTTTTTGGGGCTATCCTCTCATCATGGACAATCTACTGGTAAAGTTTCATAAGTTTGGCTACATGTCTTGATCAGTTACAGAGAGCCAGGACAAGATTTTCATTATCAGATCAGAGTGATTTGACCTTGAACCCACTGACCCATCCTCTCACCATGGAAAGTCTCCTGAGAAGTTTCATGCATGTGGATACAAATCTTAAAAAGTTATAGAGCGGGCATGGGGTTTCACCAGTTGACCCCCGACATATATAGGGTTCGACTCTTCATGGACAAAATATCTGTAAAGTTTTACGAGTGTGGCTATCAGTCTTAAAGATTTGTAGAGATTTGCAATGTTTTCATTATCTGGTCAGTGACCTTGACCATGAACCTATTGACCCCAAAATATATAGGGTCATCCTCTCATAACGGGCAATCTAGGTGTAAAGTTTCATAAGTGTGTCTATATGTCTTGAAGAGATATAGAGAGGATACATTTTGGGGTCATACTCTCATTATAGAAAATCTACCTGTAAAGTTTAAGGAGTTCGGCTGTAAGTCTTAAAGAGTCATAGAGTGGACAAGGTTGTCCCACAAAAAGAGAGACAGACAAATGGATGCCTTTAATGTTAGACCCAGCCATATGGACAGACTAAACATAGTATACACCCCGAAAATTTTATTTCTAGGGATATTTAGAACACAGTTAAATAATGTGAGACAGTTTATGTAAGCAGCGTATGTCATTGATTTTTGTGAACATAGCTTTATATACCTTTGAGCTCCTCAAAAAATTAATGGTGGCAATATTGGATTTATGACTGGCAATAGAAACATACAAATCATCAAAGTATCAAGGGCCCTAACTCTGCAACAAATAGGTAAATATTCTCCTCATCAAACATCTTTATTACACAAACAAATACTAGTTACTGAAAGTAGCTATCCTGCCAAAAACAGCCAAATTTTACAACATATGTACACCGGTTATAAACCTACTGACAACGAGCTATATTTATAACTTACATATTTTGAGAATCCAAACTCTTTAGACACAATAATAACAGTTTTAACCAGCTCATAATTCATTTTATGCATCTTCAATCACAGGTATTTTAAGAACCTATGCATAAACCTATACTTTTGATTGGCACATCTGCATTATAAATATGACCTGAACACCTGGATAAAGTTTTGATACATGGTTTTGCATTGCAATTTTGCTGTTATTTTGCGGGTTAGTTTCTTGGAATTGTTGCACAAAATTCTCTTATTTTACTTAATCAAGGGCAATAACTCTGTAACACACTATCGATATTGCTCATTATTAAATAATCTAAGAATATTCTTCTTTAATAAATTTTAACCAATACTATTAATTCAGTCTGCAGTTTTAAATATCAAGAGGCATCTAGAAAAAAGCGACATGATACAACAATGTTGAAAAAAATCGCACACTTCACTCAACGGGCTGGGTGAAAATTCTGTCTAACCTTATTTGTTTGGACCTAATCTTTGTTGTTAGATCAGATTGCCTCTGTATAACAATAAATATCACACCCATGTGACCTTCATGAAATTAATTATTCAGATATATTTCATGTAATGCCATGATGGCTGTGATCTATGTTTAACCATAAACAAATCATGATATTCCATAAACATGTCACTTTAAATTAAACACACACTCAGATATTTCCATAAATATAGATATAAAAAGGTCAATAGATTCGGAAAATCAAAATAATGTTGACATTATTAGCAGACCCCTCATCAGAATAACAGTTGTTGAGTATTCCCGCTGTTTATGTATATACAATCTTTATGAAGCAGAGCTCTAGATAATCTGAGTATTTCACTTATACTTTTTTTGCAAAAAATCACAGTTTTTTTAAAACTGCGAGTAACATCATTAATTTACTACAAATACTCTAAACTTTTACAAATGTGAGTATTATATGCTATGTATTGTCCTGTGGAACAGTTAATTCCATATTCACATAATGAAAATTGTTCCAACCATATGTTTAATATTAAGGTCATACAGTGTTTCTTTTGCTTTTACTTAACTTACATTTAATCAAAATAGTTATTTCTTTTAAAATGTATCAATTCACATAATTATATTTTGAAAGCATTAACTATTTGAAAACATTGTTTACTCTGAATGTGTTCCTTGTAACTCGTTCATTTTGAATGTGATGAGTACTCATTGCAGTCAAAAATTATCTAAAGCTCTGATAAAGACTCCATATTTAGAGAAATGTTAAAATCAGATTTTGAGACTTGTTTTATTATACTTTTTAATACAGACTAAAGTCTGTCCCAAAACATATGAGCATTTGAACACAAGAAATAGTTTGTTTGTATGGTATTTTTACGTCATTTTCAACATATGCAAGGTTATATATGACGGTCAATTTTTTGTGGTGGAGGCAGACCCCCCACTTTTCCTGGGTAGAACCAGTACTGTACACCTCCGCCATCCGTAAGAATCAACACTTCCTCACTTACAAGTCGAGCTCCCAGTGGCATTTGAACCAGCAGCGGTGAGAGGCGAAGGTTTACAACGCAACTTCGTTAACCATTCGGCCATGGAGACGCTCCATCAACCAGCGTAGAGTAATAGTACTTGTAAAAATACACATAAAACAACAGCTCCAAAAAGGCCTTTGTGAGAACAGTCTTCTGGTAAATGTGTCTCTTTGAAAAACTGAGAGGACCTTTGACCTAAATTTGGTGAAAATCCAATGAAATTACTTCAGTTATTGTGTTTAAAAGGCAAATTTGTTTTCAGACATTATCAACAACAATAACTCTGTAAAACACGCATTGACATTTCTCTTTGCCAAACTTGTCCAAGATTAAATGGAAACTAACCTTCAAATCATGAATGAATGTCTTTATTTAGAACCAATTAGCCAAAACTAATCTCCCTTGGGGCCCTTTGTAAAGTCATACATATACAATGTAAAACATTTATAACAAAACAGTGATAATTCCTTTACATTATTGCACACACATGAATGCAAATATGCACACATACATGCAAATCCACACACATACATGCAAATACACAACACACACACATACATGCAAATCCACACACATACATGCAAATCCACACACATACATGAAAATACACACACATACATGAAAATACACACATACTTGAAAATCCACACATACATGAAAATACGCACACATACATGCAAATACACACATACATGAAGATACGCACACATACATGCAAATCCACACACATACATGCAAATACACAACACACACACATACATGCAAATACACACACATACATGCAAATACACAACACACACACATACATGCAAATCCACACACATACATGCAAATACACACATACATGAAAATACACACATACATGAAAATACACACATACATGAAAATACACACACACATACATGCAAATCCACACACATACATGCATAACACAACACACATGCATAACACAACACACACATACATGCAAATCCACACATGAAAATACACACATACATGAAAAAACACACATACATGAAAATACACACACATACATGCAAATGCACACATACATGCAAATACACACACATACATGCAAATCCACAACACACACACATACATGCAAATCCACACACATACATGCAAATACACAACTACACACACATACATGAAAATACACACATACATGAAAATACGCACACATACATGCAAATCCACACACATACATGCAAATACACACATACATGAAAATACACACATATACATGCAAATACACACATACACGAAAATACACACACATACATGCAAATACACACACATACATGCAAATACACACACATACATGAAAATACACACATACATGAAAATACGCACACATACATGCAAATCCACACACATACATGCAAATACACACATACATGCAAATACACAAACATACATGCAAATACACACATACATGAAAATACACACACATACATGCAAATACACACACATACATGCAAATACACACACATACATGAAAATACACACACATACATGCAAATACACACACATACATGCAAATACACACATACATTAAAATACACACACATACATGCAAATACACACATACATGAAAATACACACACATACATGCAAATACACACACATACATGCAAATACACACACATACATGCAAATATACACACATACATGAAAATACACACATACATGAAAATACACGAAAATACACACACATACATGAAAATACACATGCACGCTCACACATTTACAACCATGTACACATTCATTCTTAATATATATACATAATTATATACATGGTTTGAGGTGGTGGTTTGTATAATAAAGTATCACACAGTACATAAGATCATTATCTATACTGAAAGGAAAAAGAAACGCAGGGTGCGTATTTCCGCCATATATTGCATATACTGCACACTTAATTCCATATATATTCCAAGGAAATCCCAAGATGTTTTGTAAAAAAAAAAAGTGCAGTTAGTTAGAGAAAGGACACAACTGTGATGTTGTAGACGTTTTAATCACAGTACACGCTGTAACAAGAAATTCATAAATGCTGAAGTTCCTCTTTGAAAAATTGAGCCAGTTCAGTACTGTATTTAATGTTAAGTGATTGCAACATTTAAAGCCTAAGTTTGCTCAACTGCTTGAGCCAAATGCGCATTCTGACGATAATGAAACTTTAAAGGGGTAACCATTGGTGTGTTCAGTGCTGTTTAAACCTTCTTTCTAAAAGGACAGGCATAATGTCGCCCTGTACCATTCGATTAGCAGTAGCATATTAAACATACAATATATAGCGGAAATACGCACCCTGCGTTTCTTTTTCCCTTCAGTATAAAAATGCCAAACGTAACAATACTTTTACAATAATTACATTACGATTGTGTTTTCTGCCAGATGTAAAGGTTTTTAAATAAATACATTCTCTAATATATGAAGGAATGCTATTCACAGAACAAACCTTCGAATCACATCTGGGCTATTCCATTAAAACATACCCGGGATCCCAGTAAGGCCATTTAATAAAAATCTATTGGTGAACCCTATTTTATGAAATCTTGTTCCTTAAACTATAATTTTGCATTTATGGGTGGGTGTTCAATTTCAAAAGTGCCTTCCTGGAGTCCCATGTATGTTTTAATGGAATAGCCCTTGACTGGTGAAAATTCTGATTTATTAAAGTCATCGCATTCACATGCTCAGATTCATTTATTTAGAAATAACTGAGTGCAAATAACTATGTCTTAAGGTTATGCCCTCTTTTGTGTAATCCCACTGAGATTGCATTTAAAAAAGATAAAAATCAGAACTCAATCTCGATATTTTTTTACATGAAACTCCCAGTTTAATATGTTTACACATTTATCTCGGCAGGGCTACCCGTGGGTTATAAATACATACTTGATAAATTATGAATTAGTCAATACACACATGACCTTGTGAATGACATATTAAAGGGACACACGGTAATCTTAATTTTTTAAAAATTCAGTCACGGCATCCCGTTACTTTTTCTCGTAACTTGCATTCGATCAATCATTAATATTAATTGTTAGAATAGGTATACGTACTTAACCAAAGCCAACGCAACAGCAACCGCAGATGCCAATGTTACAACAGTATTAAAGGTGAATGGCCACCCTTTTTGTAGTATTATCAATTAACAAATTTAACTCTTAAACATCATATGAACATTTCTAGATAGTCTCAGAGAGAAACACAATTGAAAACCGCTACTGAGTTGTATGTAAAAATAAGTATTATTTGCATGACGTAGATACTACTTCTACCACTGCGTGACTGCACGGAGAAATGAGGTTAATCTGAATTGTATAGCTGCACAACTATTGCCAGATAACTGACAAATACATTTACCTGTGGATTAATGTACATGTACAAACTTTTCTACGTCATCAAATAAAATCTTATTCTCGCTTTTCACAGATATTGCAATGTGTGAATTGTAAATATATATTGTTGTGTATTGATTTCAATTTAAATAAACATAAACATGTTCATGAAACAAAACATGGCCGGAAACTTTAAGTCCCTGCTATATTCAACACATACATACAGTCTTAAATTAAAAGGACAAAGAGAAAAAAGTACCAACCTGTTTATCCTTCCTCATGTTTGTAGTTTTATTAGCCCAACTAATGAGATAAACGGTGAGTAGCATGTAAATCCAAGACACAACGATAAACAGGATAAAACTATTTTCATGGATGGCTGCAAATATAGGAATTAAATTATATTTCAACTATTTTGCAAGCAGCATGCTGAGGTACCATGTTAATATTGATGTAAAATACTTTTCATTATACAAGTAGAAAATATGTTTTGACTTTAAAGAATGGCTATTTATGTAACATTGAAAGGGATATACAAAAGGTTTAGTGTTGGCCAACCTGATGGGCATAATCAATGCCATGAGGAATGTCCCAGTAGATATTCACGCGGGTCTGATCTGAGAAGGTTTCAATGGACAGAAAATTGTCAATGTAGATTATAAGAATCTTTCATGGGTATCCGGTTCAGATAGGGAATTCAAACCCGAGGTGTAAGTTTTTTTTATCGGAACCGAGGCTCTGCCGAGGTTCCAATATAAACACTTATACCGAGGGTTGGAATTCCCTATCTGAACCGAATACTCATGATAGATTCTTTTTCTTGCATGCCAGGGACATGTTGTGCATTGATGCCGCCAGCTAGGGACATGTTGTGCATTGATGCCGCCAGCTAGGGACAGCTAGGGACATGTTGTGCATTGATGCCGCCAGCTACTAACGTTTTACATGTTTTCCTGCATGTTGGCGCGCGAGTGACTTTTATCTTTACCCATAAAGATAAGACTTTCCATCCCCCATGTAAAACATGGATAGCCTTATCAGGTATGCAAGAATATACAGATAAATAGACAGATTGACAATGAGCACTGTGTGCTACCTCTAAGTAACAGTTTTCAACTAAATGAATACTAGTGGGGAATACTAAGAATGACAGACGGACAAGTGCTAGCCTACATTATCATACCAAAGTTTTCAATTGAAGAAACACTGGCGAGTAATACTAGAGATGACAGACGGACAATGAGTGCTAGCCTATATACCAAAGTTTTTAATTGAATAAACACAGGTGAGTAATACTAGAGATGACAGACGGACAATGAGTGCTGGCCTACATACCAAAATTTTCAATTGAAGAAACACTGGGGAGTAATACTAGAGATGACAGATGGACAATGAGTGCTAGCCTACATACCAAAGTTTTCAATTGAAGAAACACTGGTGAGTAATACTAGAGATGACAAATGGACAATAAGTGTTACCTACCAAAGTTTTCAAAATGAAGAAACACTCCATGTACTAGATATGACAGCTGGACAATGAGTGTTACCTACCCGAGTTTTCAAGTGAAGAAACACTCCATGTACTAGATATGACAGCTGGACAATGAGTGTTACCTACCCGAGTTTTCAAGTGAAGAAACACTCCATGTACTAGATATGACAGCTGGACAATGAGTGTTACCTACCCGAGTTTTCAAGTGAAGAAACACTCCATGTACTAGATATGACAGCTGGACAATGAGTGTTACCTACCCGAGTTTTCAAGTGAAGAAACACTCCATGTACTAGATATGACAGCTGGACAATGAGTGTTACCTACCGGAGTTTTCAAGTGAAGAAACACTCCATGTACTAGATATGACAGCTGGACAATGAGTGTTACCTACCCGAGTTTTCAAGTGAAGAAACACTCCATGTACTAGATATGACAGCTGGACAATGAGTGTTACCTACCCGAGTTTTCAAGTGAAGAAACACTGGTGAGTAATACTAGATATGACAGCTGGACAATGAGTGTTACCTACCCGAGTTTTCAAGTGAAGAAACACTCCATGTACTAGATATGACAGCTGGACAATGAGTGTTACCTACCCGAGTTTTCAAGTGAAGAAACACTCCATGTACTAGATATGACAGCTGGACAATGAGTGTTACCTACCCGAGTTTTCAAGTGAAGAAACACTCCATGTACTAGATATGACAGCTGGACAATGAGTGTTACCTACCCGAGTTTTCAAGTGAAGAAACACTGGTGAGTAATACTAGATATGACAGCTGGACAATGAGTGCTACCTACCCGAGTTTTCAAAATGAAGAAACACTCCATGTACTAGATATGACAGCTGGACAATGAGTGTTACCTACCCGAGTTTTCAAGTGAAGAAACACTGGTGAGTAATACTAGATATGACAGCTGGACAATGAGTGTTACCTACCCGAGTTTTCAAGTGAAGAAACACTCCATGTACTAGATATGACAGCTGGACAATGAGTGTTACCTACCCGAGTTTTCAAGTTAAGAAACACTCCATGTACTAGATATGACAGCTGGACAATGAGTGTTACCTACCCGAGTTTTCAAGTGAAGAAACACTCCATGTACTAGATATGACAGCTGGACAATGAGTGTTACCTACCCGAGTTTTCAAGTGAAGAAACACTCCATGTACTAGATATGACAGCTGGACAATGAGTGTTACCTACCTGAGTTTTCAAGTGAAGAAACACTCAATGTACTAGATATGACAGCTGGACAATGAGTGTTACCTACCCGAGTTTTCAAGTGAAGAAACACTCCATGTACTAGATATGACAGCTGGACAATGAGTGTTACCTACCCGAGTTTTCAAGTGAAGAAACACTGGTAAGCACTACTAGGCATATATTCTCAATAAAATGTAGACCAACAGCCAGTTTAACTAAACCCATATACAGTTGATGATGTTTTCCTGAAAATAAAGCAAAATTAAACTAGAATGTTTTACAGATTAAACTAGATAATAATATAATAATATAATAATAATAGACTTTATTTATTGAGGGTAACACATTTTGTTTGTGAACTAATCTTTGATGTGGCCTTCTAATTTACATATATACACAGATTTACAATATAAACAAAGAAAGAAAAGTTGACAATTAAATTTAAAACAGACATTCACTACCTATATACATCATATACAAATACTGAAGCTAAAAAGAAAATGTGCACATTTGATATGTTAAATAATTTAGATGGTTCAAGATTGTTTCAATTTATGCTGGAGAAAGTGATCTAAAACCTGAGGCTCGACCAGAATGAGAAAAACAGATCTTTTTTTATATAATTACTAATGAATAAGAGTTTTTCCTGTTGAATACAATATTAGTGCTGTTTTAAAGTAAAAAACATCTATGTCAAAGTATAGTAAGATAGTCATACTCGTAAAAGTTGTTTATTAAGATACTCTTGTTATTATCACATTTTTATTTTTTTATTTTTTAAATCCTACAACAACGTTGCAAAGTTTAAGGCACATTTTCATTTTAGAATCAGCAATTACAAAGAATAGCATATGAACAAATCAGAATTGCAATTATAAACAATAACTTTCATACAATGTTCTCCCAAAAACATTAAATAAGAAATAAGTGGCACATTGCTTTTAGATTTAACTGAGGGTAAGTTCATTTATTTTTTATAAACTTTATACAATCATTGTGGAAGGTTCTTAGAATTATCGACTGTTTTAGGTCGTTCGGCAGATTATTCCATACAACTGGTCCTGAATATGCAATACTTAGTTTAAACAGTTTGAATGTTCCGCGGAACACGTGTCAGCGCTTTGTCAGTATAACAAGATTTTTTGGACCCAGATAAATGACCTTGACAAACCGGCCCGAGTAAGATTTCGTGAAGAAAAAAATGAGTATTTAACCCATATAATGACCTTCAGTGTGACCTTGACCTTTATATTTGAGTATGGTCATGTCGATGTTGTCATGATGAGTACATATTAAAAGTGTGATGAAGAAATATCCAGAAATGAGAAAGTTATGGCCAACATTAAGTTTTCGTGAAGAAAAATTGAGTATTTAACCAATATAATGACCTTTAGTGTGACCCTGAGCTTTATATTTTAGTATGGTCATGTCGATGTTGTCATGATGAGTATATATTAAAAGTTTGATGAAGAAATATCAAGAAATGAGAAAGTTATATCCAACGTTAAGTTTTCGTGAAGAAAAAAGTAGTATTTAACCCATATAATGACCTTCAGTGTAACCATGACCTTTATATTTTAGTATGGTCATGTTGATGTTGTCATGATGAGTATATATTGAAAGTTTGATGAAGAAATATCAAGAAATGAGAAAGTTACAGCCAACATTAAGTTTTCGTGACGGACGGATGGATGGACTGACTGACCGACGCCAAAGTGATCCCTATGGATCGCATTTTTCTTCGAAAAGGCGAAACAAAAACTGTCATCCTTCTACTTTTCTTAAAGTAAATACCAGGGTCACCATTCAAACAAACTTGGTAGAGGATCATATGCTTATGCTATATTCAAAATAGACCTAGCACCTAGATAGACTGTTAAAGGAGTCAACTTGACTTTGACCACAGTGTCTTAGATACAAGAATATTTATTTTAAGTCAGTTTTTACAAACAAATATAACATTAGCTCTATGAGCTATTTTCCGACAGAATGCAAATATCAAGCTTCCTTTCCATATAAGCTGCCTATATACCAAGTTTCATTCCAATATCTCATACCTAACTATTTAAGTTATTGCACGGCAACCTTTTCTTTTTTTAGTAACAGCGACCTTGACTTTGATCCCAGTGACCAAAAATGCAACCCCAAGCTTCCTTATCATATAAGCTAGATCAGCACACCAAGTTTCGTTCCAATATCTCATTCCTTACTAAAGTTACCATCCAGAAACTACGAGTTTGAAGCTGCAGGCCCACCGAACGACATTCGCCAATCTAATAATCGGTTCCCTAGAAAAACCTAGTTAAATAGACATGTAATGTAGAAAAAGCTAACGGGACACCACAAAAAAATCAAGACTGATGTGTGTCCCATTAAGGTTTGACCAGTTATAGTTACGGCGGCCATAATGTATATCACGTTGATTTAGAATATTTGAAAGCCATTTACCTAAGGATCGTCTATGTGAAGTTTGAACACAATTCTCCAAAAGGTTTATGAGTAGGAGGTCGTTTAAGCAAATGATAACGGAAACCAGCATTGATTTATATATATACTTGCTGAAAATTCAAAAGCAAGTAATATCCCAAAGAAACTGGCATTTTGTAGATTTAATTTAAATATAATACAAACTTCATGAATCTTCTGCTGATAAAACCATGCATACCAGATTTAGTTTGAGTAGAGAAACTTAATTTGTCATGGTGTAGATTTCGGAGTAATACAACACATGTGACATTGTCCCTCAAACAATGTATTCTGGTCTCAAAGAAATATAAATTTATGCAAATGACAGTGTGTATCTTTATAACAATCTACATATTTACCCAGGTAATTTTAACTGTTATGTAGTATAGATTTATGACATGTGGTGTGGCATGAAGAGCAATTCTGAAAATGCCCTCAAAGAAAGATTCAAAAATATAACTGTAGCATTAACACGATTAAATTCATGGTTCATACACAATTATCATTATGAAATTTAAGCACTTTTTAAGGACTTTTAAGGCCCTAATAACCCATTTTTAAGGCCCGGTTAACTGTTATTTTATTACCGGCAATGATTAAAATATCGAAGTTTTTTCTTTGTTTGCCGATTTTTTTTAAACTACGTCAGATATTATTCCTCTTTTATCACATAACGTCCCTTTTTAGCAGTGTCGAACACCCATTTAATATTCTATTGTATGACACACGTTTAATACAACCTGGAACAATTTTGACTGGTTGAGTTAAACTTGTAACAATACGCAAGTTTATTAACTGTAACTATTTTATTTATTACAAATTCACCCAGATCTGAGTCATAAACTTATTATTTGTGACAGCTTATAAAAATAATGCACGTTATACAAAACATTGTTGTTGGTTTGTTAAAAAGTTGGCGTGAACTGCTATTTTGTAAAGAGGTAAAACACAAACTCTTTTATACGCAATGTTATGTGTGAGACGCGACGTTACGATGTCACATATTTTATGATGTTTTGGCGCTAAAGTGTGTCTGACGTTGTGGCGGTTCTATGTCCATCTGAATTAATTTTTACTAATTTGATTGCAATGTTATGTGATAAAAAGGATCATAAACTCGTTCCCATTCCATTTAAGATTTATGAAACTCGTTATGAATTATTTTAAACGATAAGTTTAAAAGGCTCGTTAAAATTAAAATAATTCATACTCGTTTCATCAATCTTATATGAAATGGGAACTCGTTTAATATCCTCTATTTATCACATAACGTCCCCTGTTAGCAGTGTCAAACACCCATTTAATATTCTATTGTATGACACACGTGTAATACAACCTGGAACGATTTTGATTGGTTGACCTGTAACACTACGCAAGTTTATTAACTGAAACTATTTTTTTATTACAAATTCACCCAGATCTGAGTCATAAACTTATTATTTGTGACAACTTATAAAAATAATGCACGTTATACAAAACATTGTTGTTGGTTTGTTAAAAAGTTGGCGTAAACTGCTATTTTGTAAAGAGATAAAACACACACTCTTTTATACGCGACGTTATGTGTGAGACGCGACGTTACGACATCACATATTTTATGACGTTTTGGTGCTAAAGTGTGTCTGACCTTTTTGGAGGTTCTATGTCCATCTGAATTAATTTTTACTAATTTGATTGCAATGTTATGTTATAAAATGGATCTTAAACTCGTTCCCATTCCATATAAGATTTATGAAACTCGTTATGAATTGTTTTTAATTTTAACTTGCCAAAAGGCTTGTTAAAATTATAATAATTCATAACTCGTTTCATAAATCTTATATGAAATGGGAACTCGTTTAAGATCCTCTATGTATAATTAATCGACTGATTATGATATATTCAAAGACCTTTAATGATATTTTGTTAGAATTTAAGGACTTTTTAAGGCTGGAGTGGATGTAAGGACTTTTAAAGGCTACTTCTGAAATTTAAGGACTTTTTAAGGCTGTATGAACTTTGACATGATTTGCAAACCTACCAAGATGGACCTGAGCATGCCAGTTATAGTAGGAGTATAGATACATGAGTCGTGGAGCAGCATGAAGAGCTATGCATATCCTCCAGAAGTACCGTTGAGGTGCCCTTCCTATGGCTGCGCTGATTGTCGGTAGGTAGTTTGAAACCTGAAGATAACGCAAGAATGTTACATGCAATTCTGTAAATATGGAATAAATTGTTCCACAAAACAATACATACACATATAATACTCATAATTTTTTAAAAGTTATGAGTTTTTGTAGTAAGTTGATGAGTAATGATACTCATAATTTAAAAAAAAAAAAGAGTTGTTTTTTTAAAAAAAGGTATGAGTAAAATACTCAAAAACTCAGCTTATCTACAGCTCTGTTAATGTGACTATGGTACAAATCCCGCACTGGGAAGTATTATTTGAGATGGCAAGCTATTCGTCAAATTGTTGCACCTCAGTTCCTCTTTCTTTCAAAAAATTTCGTACGAAGTTAGGTATCTGTGTTCAGGCAAAAGCTATATTTGTTTAAAACTGACATAACATTAACTTTGAGTCGGACATTTGTAGAATAGTTAAATGATTTTTGGTCAAATGCTAATTTGGATCCATTTTAACAGCAATTATATGCTGTTTATAGTGTTGGGAATCGGCTGAAAATTTATGATCGATCATTAGAATATTTAACTGACAGACGACGATCATTAATCGATTAAACATGGCTGCTATAAAATACAAGTGTAAGCCTTTTTCAGGCTATAATCACTTTTTTTCAAGTATATTCTGGTAATAAGGAACTGAATGAAACTGATCAACATATTTAAAATAATAAGTTGTGATCAGGCGCGTAGCTAGGCGTACGCACTAACGCACATGCGTACATTTTTTTTTGAAAATTGAAAAAATAAAAAGGTTTTTTTCTCGAAAAATGCAATAAAAATTAAGACCTTAGGGGGGTTAGGGGTAAACAGTCAGAAACAATAAATGTTTAGAATTTTTTTTTGTTCTAAAACATTTAATTGCATGTGCCACGTCAGTATTATTGCCTCCTTTATGCTTCGGAACACATTGAACAAAATCGCCCTACTAGCTACACCGAGAGAATGATCACGGAATCAGCCGAAATTATACGAGTGTCACTTTATATCCCCAACCGGGACTCCTCGGGTAATTACGTAAACTTTCATCATCTTCATCACCGAGGTAGTCCGAATGTTTATATCCCGAGTTAAAAGAGTTAATCCCCTTTGTTTACATCGCGGGAAATTCCAATATGTATGGCGACCTCTAATAATAAAACGGAGTTTGAGCCTCCTTATCAAGATGTATTTGATAAAACCGTATCTTATAATAACAACAATGACAAGATGCGCCTTCTCAATTGTAAATGGGACACCGTGCACCAGTTTGATTTTCCAAGCAGGTAATCTAACATAAATATATTTATTATCTATAATGTAAGATCGATTTGTTTACAATGGATTCAGTCGGTAGCGACGCGGGCTGTCAATCCAGGGGTTGTGAGTTCGAATCCCGGCTCGGCCAACTTTCTTTCCGACGATTGACAAGTCAATGCGACATGCGTCATTCGTCTTCCGCCAAAGGGCTTAGTCTATGTGGAAAAGGAGCCAGTTGCTTGGGAAGATTGTTGTGTGGAGTATTGGTGTGAGAAAACCATGCATGAGTAGGTGAACTGAGAAATTGTTAAAAACGGCATTAAACCCCAATCAATCAATTACAATGGATTCGTCAGACTCGCATGGAATCGGATTAACCTATTGAACCCGTAACTAAGGGAAATGCTGGCCAAATTTTGAATTAAAGGGAGGCAACTCTTACACCATAATGTGTAATCTGGCTTATCGTTCGTCGTATTACGTTTTTCCCTAAGCCCCTTTTTCTCCAAACATTTCAAAGTTAAGAATTACCTCAATTTAAATTTCTCACATTTTCATTTGACTATAAATTCTTTAAGTTTTGATATGTAGCTGAGTTTGGTAAATTAGAACACTTTAACATTAAAATAAGATTTCTTTTGCAAATATTATATAATTTATAGGTCTATTAAGAATTTTAATGAAACTTATAAAAGTTGCTTGAAATGTTGAGGAATTTGAGTTAAGGAAAATCTCAATGATGAGATGTTTCGAAAACATGCCATGATGGGGCCTGGTTCTAGAGCTACTGAAGTCAAACTGTACATATTCTTCACTTGCAGGTGCATTACCGGAAAGTATAGGAAAATCCAGTCACATTGGTTTATTAGTAATACATGGTTACGATACTCAACATCTGCTGGTGGAGTGTACTGTGCCCCATGTCACCTTTTCGCAGGTAAAAATGAAATAATAAGTATAATATAATGAAAACCCAAACACGAAACTATTTGTCATAGTTTTTTTTCATTTTATATAATTTACATTTATACGGTTTGCACATCCTTCTGGCCAGATATTTCAGTAGTGCAGTCAATAGGGCACACGAATGTTAATGCCAAGAACCGTGGATCGAGCGCAGTCGTATTATGTGTTTTTGTGGTACGTCCTGAAAGGCATTTGGTATTCCCTTTAACCGCATAAGTTTATTTGAGTCCGTCGGTCCCATTTATAAGATTATACCCTCCAGCACTGGGAAATGTAAACTTTTTCCATTTCGCCCCCAGATTAACCCTTTCCCTCATATAGACGCTTTCTGAAGCCTCTGCAGCAGATGACTTTTTTGAAAACATAGTGACAAAAGAAGAAATTGCACAGAACGTGCAATTTCTCCTTTTGCCACAATGTTTTCCACTTTTAGTCATAGGTTATCCATTCAATTATAGAGATTTTCTGTTTTTTGGCAAATATGTTCAAAGTCGTCTGCTGCAAAAAAAGCGTTATCCTGGAGTTACATGGAAAACGTGTATAGCGTCAAAGATACTATATATATACATGAGCAAAGTTGGCGTGGTTCAGGTTCATCTTCTCAGAGTCTGTTCAATAATCTTTACAAGTTGATATGATATATTAACCCTTTCCCTCATACTACAATTCTGCAGCAGACGACAGAAAACAGTTTTTGTCAAAAAATGGAAAATCTCTATAATTGAATGGATAACCTATGACTAAAAGTGGAAAACATTGTGGCAAAAGGAGAAATTGCAAATTTTGTGCAATTTCTTCTTTTGTCACTATGTTTTCGAAAAACCGTCTGCAGAAGAGGTGTCAGAAGTCGTCTGTATGAGGGAAAGGGTTAACAAGTTTGTGTAAGTTATATATGAACAGTGTAGATCTTGATCAGACTGTGTGGATGCACAGGCTGATCTAGATCTATGATGTTCACAAATGACGACTTGTATTTTTTCAAATTAAAACTAGAAAAACAATTATAAAGCCAGTAAAATTAAGCTTTTTGACTAGTAAATTGTCACAAATTATCATAAATATGCATAATTTCTGCAGGTGTTAGTAAATGTATGTGTGTACAAATCATTAGATACATTACCAACTCATATGTTGCAGGTAAAGTTAAGAAGTCACTAGTTTCGACGGCTGCCACCGACCCCAGCAACATTGGTAGGCTTATTGGTACCCATACAACCAGTGATGTTCATATCAGTTCTATTGAGGCAGCGGAGAACTTCATTAGTATAATGAATAGTGAAAAGAAAGACATAATATGTTCGATGTCTACCTCCTACAATACCTTAGTGGAAAGAAATAGACAAATTCTGAAAGCTATTGTTGATACGATTGTTCTATGTGGAAAGCAAAATCTATCTTTACGAGGTCACGAGGATGAGCATGGAAACTTCAGAGCTTTACTTCAATATCAGGCTAAATACAACACTATACTTCAAGACCACTTGACAAATGGTGATCCTAGGACTATGTACACCTCAGCAGATATCCAAAATGAGATAATTGAGATTTGTGGGCAACAGATTAAAACTAAAATTGTTGACAGCTGTAATAAGGCCCCATTCTTCGGGTTCATAGCCGATGAAGCAACAGATGCTTCAACAATGGAGCAAATGTCTCTCTGTCTACGATACTTTGATGGTGATACTCGTGCTGTAAGAGAGGACTTTATTGCCTTTGCGGAATGTGACGCTACAACAGGAGAAGCGCTGTCTACGGCTTTTTTAAGGAACTTAAGAGCTGCTGGCGTTGATGTTAATAAGATGCGGGGACAAGGGTACGACGGCGCGTCAAACATGTCCGGGAAGTATCGTGGCGTTCAGGCCCGTATAAGACAAGAACTACCACGAGCTGTGTATACGCACTGTAAAGCGCATTGCTTAAACCTAGCAATCATACACGCGTCAGAAGAACCTTTGGCTAGAAACATGATGACAACTGTCCAAGAAGTGGCATTTTCTTTCAACTACTCAGCCAAACGACTCCTACGGTATCAGGAAACGTTGACCAACGATGCAGAGAGTAGGGCGGCCATGGAACATCGTACCAAGTTACAGTCTCTGTGTGAAACACGATGGGCGGCACGAGCGGACGCTTTAAACACATTCAAATGTTCTTATACGACCGTGGTTGAAACACTAGACGATCTATGTACAAACTATCGCGACACCAAAGCTGGCCCATTCAAACTAGCTATCACGCAGTTTGGATTCATAGTAAGTCTTGTGGCAATTGAACATGTGCTGTCAGGATTAGTCCCCTTATCACAAATGTTACAGAACAAATCATGTGACTTAATCGAGGCTGTTAAGGAGGCTTCAACCGTTGCTCATCAGGTAACAGAAGAGCGTAATGACATTACGGTATGGGAAGCGCTATATGCGAAAGCTGTAGAAATAGCTCAATCGGTTGATGTACAGCCGGGCAGACCAAGGGGACGAAATAATCAACGCCAGCAACATCGCCCCAACGTGCCAGCTGAGTCTATTTCGGATTATTGGAAGAGAAATATGTACATTCCCTTTGTAGACCACCTTCTAGTGGAATTATCCGACAGACTTATTGAGGACGGTGAGCGATTTAATGCTCAATTCCTTATACCAAATTCCTTGGATCAGCTTACAGAACAGAGGGTTGGGGCAATATATGACGCCTTTAAGGATGATCTAGCCGCAGACGACTTAGATGAGTTTAAGAGGGAAGTAAGCAGATGGAAGGCACGACATGCTGTGGCAGTTGACACTGTGACACCCAGCACATTAGGCGATACTCTAGCCATAACAAATAGAGAACTGTATCCAAATGTCACGACTTGTCTTCACATCCTCCTTGCCATGCCAGTATCAACTGCTACTGCTGAACGCTCATTCAGCAGCATGCGGCGTCTGAAGACATATCTGAGGTCTACAATGAGCACCGGTAGGTTGTCAGGACTCGGCCTCATGAATATCCACAGGGACAGAGACATTGACACCAATCATGTCGTTGACGAATTTGCGAGAAAAAAAGATCGCCGACTAGCTTTATTGTTTCACGTATAAGCCCTGTCGATAAACGTTATGGTGTTTAAATAAAATTAAATCGTTTTAATCGACTATTGTTAACTTTAAAGTGTTAAATTAAACATATTTTATGAACAACATGATATTAAGAACATCATAGTGAACAATTGATTTAAAATAAATATGTTGAATTCCAGTTTTATATTACCATAAATATAGGAGAGAGAGAGAGAGAGAGAGAGAGAGGAGAGGGAGAGAGAGAGGAGAGAGAGGAGAGAGAGAGAGAGAGAGAGAGAAAAAATAGGTTTCATGAGTTTGAAATGATAAGATGTCAGTGAAAGACAGAAGAATACTCTTATAGGGTCAGCCTGCGTTATAGGACATTGTTATAGTTATAGTTACTGTTTGAAGCGCTTTGTTTCCAGAATATATCTGTGGACCGAGTTTACTCTTATATAGTCATAGCTTTTCAAATGTTTAAATTATGTTCATGTATTATGTAGGCCTAAACATTATTTACATATATCGAATGTCGAGTTAGTCATTCAAAGTAACATTTACATTGAGTCACGACTATGTCAAGATTATGTCAGGTCTAAAAAAACGGGACTCTGGTGATCATTTTAGATAAAATGAGGAATAAGCTATGTAATTTCTGTTGTATTTTTTTCCATTAAAAAGTCGTGAAATTGCACAAAAACGCACCTCCGGCTATATAGCCAAAAAAAAAATTCCGGGGGGGCATGCCCCCGGACCCCCCTAGATTTGGTGCGTACACTCAATTTCAGCCCAGCTACGCGCCTGGTGATACCCACTATAAATATGTGATTACTTGTTGCAAAATTATAGCTCATTTCATTTCTTGTATATTTTAGCACAAGAGAATCGGAACAACACTAGCTGTTAATGAGTCAAATCAGTCTATATTATAGAATCTGTTCAACGCCACTAACATACATGTGTTACAATATGAAGTTATTTAAGCCAAGGCTTGTAAAAGGACTCACAGTGTTTGAGACAAAACACCTTCAGCATACGAGTCATAAATCACTGAAACAATCTTCCACAGAGTATAGTTGACATTTAAGAAAAGACTTGATAACCATTGGCAGATCACTACTGAATGTGGGACACAAGAGGCATTTCCTATTACTTAAATTCCCATAACATTGTAAATAAGGCTAAGCCTTTTGATACATCAAAGAGCCTTCTCTGACCTTACCAGCCCTTTTTACGATTTTTGATATTTCATCTGGCTGTGTACGGCCTATAAAGCCGGGAAAAAAAGGAAAAAAAGAGGCTTTTAGGGTCAGAGAAGGCTCGGATTAGATGCAGCCTACAGGATGTATTTTCGTATAAATATGTTACCCCACAGTGTGTCGCCGTTGAGCCTTTGAAATCAAATAAAAGCGACCAAACTACAGCAAATGTTGTTGCAATTGCAGGCAATGACATCGTTGCATACCCCAGCCTAGCTGCGGTGAAATGAAGTAACGTATTTTTGTTTACACTTTCCATTTTGAGCGGAAACAGCAATCTCCACGCAGAGTTATCGTACCTTGAGGAAGGAGTGTAGACTTGCCATTCTATACATACACCGGCTACGTCACAACTGACGATAGTCAGAAGCGCAGCGAACCTGGCGGACACAATGTAGACTTGCGGAAACTGATCATTCTCAATATCTCGCAGTATTTCGTAGCATAATCCGGTTGAGGGTAAAAGCCGTACCATACATACCCAACCTCCGCCCAGGTATATTGTAGGTATGAAACCACTAATTATTTTCCCCGTAGACACCAAAGTTAAAGTGTCACATATGAATGATTTGCTGCAAATTGAACTCAAGTATGGATAATGCAGCAGTGTAATTTTCATATAGAAAACTAATTTTCCACTTGAAAAAATCCCCAGAAAAGGTGGGGTCACAAGACATGTAAAAAAGTTCTTGTTTGTTTACTAAACAGGTCCAGGGTACAGCTGTTTTCATTTATTGACAAAGTGTAAGCATTGAGTCGACATTTCGAAAATGTTCATCAGTGATCCAGTAAAACTTGCTAATACGCTTCTTATACACACAACCTCAAACTCCTTTAGAAATGGGTAGTTTTCCCCTACTAATAATGCCCATTTCCATAAAAAAGGTGGGATTACTTTTTATTATAGGAACTACATTCGACTACACCTCGCCGGCTTACATGTATTTAGTGGTGGAAAACCTTGTAGCCACTAAGTAACCACTGTGGGGAGTTTGATACATTCCGAGACATAAGATCAGACTACACCAATTACCAACCAATCAGTGGGCAGGAAAAAAGTTCCAGGGTAAATTCGGAGCATTTACACACATAGCAGTTGAGACCGAAATTAGTAATGAATAGTTTAGAAATGTTCTTACATGGTGATTATCTATGTACTAGAACCTTTTTAAATGTATACAAGAAGGAACTGATGCAAAGCATAAGTGCGTGATGCAAAGCATCAGTGCGGCGCAGACTGTTTTCAAAAGGAGGAAAGAAACATGTGTATTTATTTGCAATTTTGTATGATATAACATCATCTGATCGTGTGATCAAAACCGCTGGACATAAATTAGTCAATGGCTATGTACTCAGCAAACAAAACCAAGTGACCATCTATACGTCGGAATTGGAGGCGCTCCACAGTAACTGTTGTTGTTTTTATCTTCCTTGGATTGGTACCCGGTCCAACAGTTAACAAACTATCGAGACCGAGCACCTGAAACATCACGTGGTATCTGTTATATTGAACATGCCACTGTTCAGTCCTGTTCAGTGGATTTAAAGCCCCCAACTATCATATAAAAGCCAGAAAATGGTGCTGGGGCAGGGTTTCTATACAAATTAGGCATGTTTCACATCAGAGGTCCCTTTTTGAATTTTTTTGAATATACTACTGTGAAATAAATTATGAAAAGTTGCACAAATACACATTTAAACACGTTAAATCAATTGGTATAATTATTTTTTTAAACAATCATTTGCAAAGTACAGTTTCAAAACATAATTCAAACCAGCTGTCAAACAATTTGAATTTGCCGGGAGGAGCATATGAGGTTATGACCCTTGCTAATACAGAATGTAAACATTTCCCACGTGGCTGTGTTTATAAACAAGCGTGCTGCAGCAGACGGCTTATAAACTATCATCAAAACCAGACAATGTAAAGCATCACATTTAAAGCGGGTTGACAACAGACCTTCAAAAAGGCACCAAATCTTGATTTTGTCTGATGATAACTGTAAAGGAAAAGTTTCAATGTTCATTTGTGAAATATTATTGTGATTCAATTCAAATATAGTGTCGGATGCTTCAGCATTTGTTTATAGGACAATGTTTACAGTCATCAGCTATTTTAGTTGACAGATAGGCTGTCTGCAGCAGTGGTAATTTGATAGGCCCCTCCTACAAATATTTACTACCCCGGCAGTAAATGTTGAGGGTTTAAGTTGATAAATAACAAAAGTATTTAAGGAAATATAACTTCGATCAATCGCTAATAGTGTGTAGTGTGGTATAACACCAAAAACGGCCCGTGCCAGTGCGTATCACGCCTAAAAGCTTGGGTTGTTGTCGTTGGAGGTCGCCGGTACATGTGCACTCTGACGTCGACGTGGGGCTCAATTCAGGGAAATGATCAGGGGCGAACAGCTTTTCATTCATCCTTAAAAAGTCTTTCATAAAGGATCTGCCGTGGTGTCTGGTGGCGTGTTTCAATAATTATATATATAAATATGTATAATGACATAGCACCATTTTCAATACAGCAATTTCAATTTATGGCCAGTCTTTTACCCCCAACATTTTTAATCACGTGGTCCTCCATATGTCACGTGCTCCTCCATATGCAGCATCAAAAACAAATACAAAATAAACAGAAGAAGTTTAGAACAGCCTTTTGTACATGTAGCTTAAAGAAAGAAACTGAATGCTGTTTTGTTATGTGAGGTATTTGACATAGGGTGTTCTTGTTTCGCATTTACTATTTATAATCCAAGAAATCTCCCATTTAAATAAAACAGCAAAACTAAGAATATTATCAAGAACATGGTTAAACTTTATTTAATGTCTATTCCATATATCTCTCTATACATTTTGCCACACGCCCTCACGGGCATAATCGGGCAGCTGTGTTAGTAGACAAGCAAAGTTAAAAATAAGAATTTTGAGGTGAAAACAGAACACCTTAGAAGAAGATAAAAGCAGGCTTAAAAACAGTAATATGCACTTAGCGTCTGACGTGGTGAATGGGGCCGACAGCCAGCTTGAACGAGTCAAGCTTGATCTTTCTGCAGCACGACATCAGCTGGGAGTGAATTCCACCGGACAACAGTTAGAGGAAAGAATGAGTACTTATAGTAGTCAACTCCTGTATGGATCTGTCTAAAAGTCATGGAGTGACAATACCTCGAAACCCTATGGTTGGGTTCGAAGTGTTGTGGAATAACTACAGCTACCATATCATTATGCCCTATTTTATAGAAAAGGCAAAGGCGCACATCTGCTCGACTTGCTCTTCCAACCTCCATCCCAGCCTCTCCAACATACAAGTAACACTCGAGTAACTTGAGTAGTCGTTTAACGCCCACCTTGCTGCTCGGCGTTGGACTTTTTCAAGTTTGTAGATGTTGGACTTCGAGTGGGGTCCCAGCTGTTGCTGGCGCACTCTAGTTGTGGGCGGACAAAGGCATTGTCCATATGCACATTCCTTAAGTTTAGGAGAATTTACCGTTAAATTACGTTTAATAAAGCCAAGCGTTTGGTTTGCCTTACCTGCTACCCTGTTGATGTGAGTGTTCCAGGATAGGTTGCTTGTGATGTCAACGCCAAGGTAGCGAACACTCTCAGTTGTCTTAAGCGTCTGTCCGTGAAGTATATAGTTTGTGGGAAGTGGGTGTTTTGACCTTGTGATTTTAATGACCACATTTAGACGCATTAAATTCCATGTCCCACTAACTAGTCTCCCACTTCTGAAGTGTGTCTAATTCTGTCTGGAGTATATTTTCGTCGGTTTGTTGAATGTCAATAGTCAGGTAAACAGCTGTGTCATCAGCAAACAGCCTTACTTGTGAGGTGATACTTTCAGGCAGATCGTTAATATACACAAGAAACAATATCGGGCCTTGGACTAAACCTTGAGGAACACCGGATGTAACTGGTATAGTGTCTGGACTTATCGCCTTCGAGTAGGTATCCTGCGACTGAGAAATGGCCGCATCCAGTTTAGGGTCTCACCTGTAACACCATAATACGGGTACTAAACATTGACTCTAGCTCTTTTTGGAGATATATGGAAACGAGAGTCAATGACACTTCCGAGTTAGAGACAAGGACAAAAAACAAACACTAGAGGGTGAATTCAACTCGTTATTTTTCATTATATCATAAATCCACTGATTTATTTAAAATATCAGGGAAATGCTATTCCAATTATATGTGTTCAACGCATGTATGTTGCAAAAATATTGCCAGTTATTGTTTAATTTTATGCCTAGATCTTTTATTAGAGTGGGAGGTCTGTGTGTTTTCTTCGACAGATCGCATTATCCATATATCGGTCCACGTTCAAAGCATGTTCATGTTGCAAAAATATTGCCAATTATTGTTTAATGTTATGCCTAGATCTTTTATTAGAGTGGGAGGTCTGTGTGTTTTCTTCGACAGATCGCATTTATCGGTCCATGAACATAGTTTGAACACATAGTTGGAATAGCATTCCCCAATTTTTTAAATAAATCATTGGATTTATGATATAATGAAAGATAACGAGTTGAACTCACCCTCTGATGTGTGTTTTTGTCATTGTTTTCATAAAGAAGGGCTCGTAAAAGTTGGTAAAGAAATGAATAGCTTTTGGAAAAATGTATTCCAGTCTTGGGCGCTAATACAGGAAAATCGTGTTAATACAGTAGAAGATATTCTATCGGAGCCACTCTTTCACAACCCAATATAAAAATTAACAACAGAACGGTATTCCATGAAGATTTTTTTAAAGAAAAGATAATTTTTTCATTAATGACATTGTTGATGACAATTGTATGTTTTTATCTTGTGAATTGAATTGAATTGAATGTTGTTTAACGGCTCATCAACACAGTATAGGTTATTTAGAGCCGCCCAGAGAGAGGGGAAGAATACATAGGAATCCGGGAACCGTGCCCTACTCTTATTATCGAATAGATTCCTATGGTTCTTTAACGTGCTCGGAGGATAGACCGATACACGGGACCGCCCGGTTTACGTCCCCTTCCGACGGACGAGGCTAAGGAAAAGTGTCTTGCCTAAGAACACACCGACGAAACTCAGTGGCACCACGGAGGATTGAACCCGGGGCCACCGGTTACAAATCCGCCGCGCTACCGACTGCGCCTTTTACCGCAAAATATGACATAAACATTCCTTTTTTAAATTTATACAGGATTAGTTAGGGCAATTCAGCTGATTGGAAAGCACGCATGAAATAATAATTAGATCGAGAATCCAATAAATAAAATCCTTAATAAACTTAAAACGGCTAAAAAGGTAAATCAAACATTCTACCCTCAATTTTTGAAGTCAGTAGTAGAAATTCCAAATAATTCTCAAATGAAATGACAAACAGATTTGGAATGCGCATTGACTAGTGAAGTTTGGGCAATTCTATATACGCAACCTTTCCTGTAACAGATGACTCATATCTTCAATCGGTACAGTCACGAGTGTGCAAATCGTTCCTTGGTATCAACTTTCGGTAAATAATAGCATGGCTATCGGCGAGTGCGGAAGACTACCGTTATGCCACGAATATTATTCAAGATGTATAAAATATTGGTGTAAACTCCTGCAAATGCTTAATACTAGATATCCAAAAAGTTGTTACAATATGCTTAAATCGTTGGACTATGTAGGTCGGAAAACATGGGCATCAGAAGTTAGACATCTTCTTTTTAAGTTTGGATTCGGTTTCGTATGGATAGCCCAATTAAGATATAGTAACCCTGATATATTTATGTCAAGTTAAGGATCGCAGATTGCTTAAAACAAGATTGGCACAGTAGTATCGATAATTCTTCGCGATGTGACCTTTACAAACACTTCAAATCTCTTTTAAACGTTGAGAAATACATTAGTTTAGATATGCCATTTCATCTGAGAAAAGCTATGGCACGATTTCGATGCTCAAGTCATAAACTAAATATAGAGACGGGTAGACATGTCGGCGTGGATAGGGAAGAACGCATTTGCACTCATTGACTTGTTCCTAATGATATTGAAGTTGTTGAGGACGAATACCATGCGTTTTTCTTTTGTCATAGATACACAGATTTGCGTAATCGATATCTACATTCAATATCCGCCAATAAATCCATCGAAACGTTTTATTCTCTTCTTTGTTGTAAAACAACGATATTTAGAATTTCATCTTTTATTCATAACATGTTAAAGATCAGAGACCAACAGGTATGAAGTATAGTTCGTACTCACAGTTTAATTTATTGAAATTTAGTTGGAATTGTATGACATTTGATCAGGTGGTCTGTTATAATTCACATTATGTATTATACTTGTATTGTGGGCCGGAGGCTTTTGATTACTTAATAAAGAATTATTGTATAATCCTTACAATTTAAAATTAGTCATCGAATTATTTTCACAAATGCAAGATCATATAAATGTGGAATGTCTGAAACGGAACTTTGCACATTTTACATTTTATAATAATTCAAAAGAAACACTGTTGCATTAATTTTATAAATTTATGTCAGCCAAGAACATATTAATAAAGTTGTTTAGTGATGCAATATTTAAATAGAATTAAAACAAGCGTCCATTGTTCTTGGCACATAATGCTCATCATATATTGATTATAGTTTGTATCTAGAGTTGCTCATCTATAAGAAGTATGTCTATTCTTGCATACTGAGAAAATGTCTACCTAACTATACAATATTAATAATTTTTAGAACAAGTGAAAAGTTACAGAGATATGGAACTATTCTCAGCATATATATATATATTCTCTCCCTTTATTATATTTACTGAATTCACAGTATCCCCAAGATCCGGCACCTTTCATTGTCGCTGTCTCAATATAGCTGTGTGTGGTTGAACGCCTAAATGTGGCCCACTCATATGAGCTATAATTGTATGTATGTATGCGTCTATATGTTAATTATGCCTCCAGACGAGTGTGTTATGATGTAGAGATACAGTTAATCATCGTGTGTTGCAGCTACCTTTTTTAAGGAGTGAATTCATACGCTTGATTTCTGTGTATCTCGTCATAGCTAGGCGCCCTGCCGTAGTTCATCCGAAGGTTGTCTGTCCTTGGTAGTTCACAAATATTTCTCCCTATATATATATATATAAATCTAATACAATTAAATCAAGGTGGAATGCAATTCAAAATATGTTGTGATGTAAGCTGTGTAAAATGTTTGTGATACATTAGTTTTAATGTTTTTAATTTACAACTAGAAGGTCAGGAAGTTAAATCCATTCCACATATTTAATAGTTATAATTTACTATATGAGCAGATAGCCTAGAATGGATCCATATATGTCCGGTGTATGTATATACACTTGATAAAAAAAAAATATATTATTACATCTTTATTTACGATAACTGGTACACAAATGATGTTCGCCTGACAGTGTATGTTTCCGTTATATTTCGGAACGTGTACGTGAGTTTTCACGATTGGGAAACAGAACATGCAGTCGCTGGAGATGTATAACACATGCAGTGAATGCCGGAAATTATACAATACAGATGAAGGCTTCATCAATGCTAAATACACTATAGATGGAGCAATCGACTAAATAACATTGCAAAATGTTGAAGATAACTTTGATTTTGAATGCAAATTGGTTTTGGCGGGAATCTGAGGTGCGAAATATAACAAATATTGTGACCTTCGAATTACATTCGAGTAACGCTGTGAACCAATGTTGCCTGTTATCTCAGGCATAAACAAGAACACAGTGATACAAGTCAGAACAGTTACACAAGAAAACCGTAAGGGGAATGAATATGATAAAAAATAAACGAACAGTGTGTAGATATTAGCATTGTTTTATTTGTGATGGCCAACAATCAAAACACATTTATCATGAAAGGGATTTGAGCACTAGATAACTAGTCATCATGAGACAAAATTAACATGTTTTTAATTTATCAATTATAAATGTTATAAACAAAAAGACAACTTAATGATAAAATAATAGATCTAGTAATTGGATTGAACCATTAGCGTCTGTGAATGTAATCTCAGTTTTAGCAATGCAAATTTACATTAGAAGAAAGAGTTTAATGTTAGATGGGGTTTTTTATTATTGAAATCTGATCAGTAGTTCATGAGAATAAGTAGCAGTGGAGCAGACCTATTCTATTATTCTTATAATTAATATTAATTATTGAACAAATGCAAGTTATGTAGAAAATCTAACGGAACACCATGAACTTTTAAAAAATCAAGATTGCCGTTTGTCCCTTTAATAAAGATTAACATCAATCAATAATCAGTTAAGATACCACTTTGGAACCAGCTGTATTTGTATGACACCGGGAGCTTTTAAAAAATCAAGATCGCCGTTTGTCCCTTTAATAAAGTTTAACATCAGTCAATACCGCTGTGGAACCAGCTGTATGTGTATGCTGAAAACAGATTTATAGACTGTATCACTGAAATTTACATCTAATTCTTGTAGTAAAAAAAGTTAGAACTAGATCATCTGCGACGCTTGCTTGTTTTCAAGACAAACGTCAAGAACAGACCTCCTGAACAAAGTTTGCTTTTTGTCGATACACTGGTAAGGTTTCTGATTGGCTGCGACAGGAGCACCTGCTTTCCAAGATAATACAGAAAGGCAGAAAGACAGTAAATTTATATAGAAACAAAGAGGGAAACTTTATCATCGACGAACTAAATGCGGATGGTCAGAAATACTTATTAAAATAATAATTACGGTCACGTGGTTACAGTTTCAAATTTGTTTCTACACAACTGTCAAGACCTTTGTATTTACCATCAAGCGTCGACGATGATCAATACTAGCAGATCATAATTTGTAGGCTATATCCCTAAAATTGATTACGTAATTCAAGTAGTAGAAGACGCATAATATGCCTGTATGCCTACTACTACTACTACCACCACGACCACCACGACCACCACCACGACCACCACGACCACCACCACCACTACCACCGCCGCCGCCACCACCACCACCACCAATACTGTTGTTGCTGCTGCTGCTGCTGCTACTACTACTACAACAACTAATAATAATAATAATAATAATGACAATAATAATAATGATAATAATAATAATGATAACAATAAAATAATAATGATAAAACCAGCTTTTAGATCTATGGTGCCGTTGTACATCTCCAGTAACTTGTCGTTGCCGCGATATAACTTTGAGAAAGATCTACGAGTTTAGTTA
>JAWPHD010016188.1:0-51169 GCA_037043455.1 Cyrtodaria siliqua | reverse complement strand
CGGCAATTTTCATGCCTCTCGTTGCCCTTCTTCGTGCGTGACGGCGTCTATAATCACCCTTGACGAAGTCATCTGTGCACTGCGGATGTATTCCCCAGAAATGACCCTTGCCTTAAATATAAAACAATACATTGTAAAAAGAAGTCACGTTTCTTGTAAAACACAAACATAGAATATTCGTAAAAAAAAGGTCGACTAAAAATGAATGTTGTTTAATCAATATAATTTTTTTAATCAAGAGTCTTAATCTATTCATATAGACATCATATATGAATAAAGAAGCATCAGCTTAAGACATTTTAATATTTCTTTCAGCGTTGACCACAAGTAATTAATTGGCATGCATAACCTACCTGATTCTTCCTTGCCACACTTGATGAAACACTCGTTGATGCTGAGGTTGTACCGGATACTGTTTCTCCAACTCTTCTCCTCGTTGTTATAGTACCTGTGATTCTCGATGATGTGTTTGTAAATGTCGGCAAGAGGCAACTTCCGGTCGCGTGAGTTGAGTATTGCCATGGCGATGAGAGCGATGTAGGAGTGTGGAGGTTTATCTGTTAGTGCCCATGATGACACCTTTTCCTTAACAGCGTCAGCTTTCTTGTCGAGAGCGCGTAAAGTCTGTGTGACGACCGGTGAATTGTCGGACTCGATACCACTGTCTCTGTTTGGTGACGGTGTTCCCCTCTCCAGGGCCTCTGTACTCTGTTCCCTACAGTGCATCTCTAGAGGGGAAGTTGAGGGCGGGTTTATGCTACTGAGGGCGTCGTCCTTGTTGATAATGCTATAGACGTCATCCAAAAGTGGCGTGGTGTAATATAAATGATTTTGTGATTGGTCGTCTTCATACGAATTCCGCTTCTGTAAAATAACAAAATGCAATTTACTCCTAAATAATTTAAAATTGTTCATATATAACCGACTTTCCGAAGTGTTCAAATATAAAATATATTTTGAATGTACCTGTGTAATTATTAATAATAATGTATGTTGATGTTTACAGCATTGCACATCGAGTCGGACAAATCGTAAAAAGCACATGTCGCCGGGAAATCTGAATGGAATAAAACGCACAGCAGTCTTTTATTCTCAATTATTTTAGTCATCAATACTAAATTATAGAAAAAGAATTTAACAATTTTTCTTCACAGGACATTCATAAAATAGTGGTGTTTACATAAAAAAGTAGTAATATTCAGTATTTAACATTTATAATCTCACAGCCTTTAAAGGGACACACGGCAATCTTGAATTATTTAGCAAGCATTGAAATTAGCGTCAAATTTTATTTATCCTTTAGCTTTTTTATTTTAAACCTGTTTGCATATAATTAAAATAGAATCTTGGGTTCCTTTTTACCGTCTTATTCTACCATATGTTTATCTATATAGTTGGTGAAATATAATCAACAGTTAATAGTATGCCAAAAACAACAATTTGCTTTAAACTATTCTTATAAAATTAATATTAATGACTGGACAAATGCAAGGTATGTAGAAAGACGGGACTCCTCAAGTTTTTTTAAATCAAGATTGTCGTGTGTCCCTTTAAATAATGTGTTACTCCGATAATGAGCCATGATGCTCATGTGAAGAATAGTAACGATATTAATTGAATAGAACACTCGGACCTGGCTTCCTTTGTAACATTATCATGTTATTTGATATTTCCCACAATGCTGTAGCACAAAATCCTAAGAATTTCATTGGATTAGAGCGGTCAGTAGATTTCATTGAGGGTCACTAAAACACTAAAACACTATGGACTACAATTCCGATTCAAAGTTTAAATCATTTGCAAATGGTTCTTTAAGGCGTTAGTAATAAACATAATAAGTAAATTAATAATGTTTTTAAACTGTACCGGTCGTGACGTCAGCTTGCGCGAACGTCTTAATGACGTTGACGCTCCATTAATATGGTTAAATATCGGTGTTTGCCTTAAAAAAGGTGCTCGATGCAGTAAATCAGTTATTGGGTTTGTTACTGACCCCCTACAGAAATATGTGGGGTCAGTCAGATATATAGCGCGACTCGGCTATTGCCTCGCACCCTATAAATCTAATTGACCCCACATATTTCTGTAGGGGGTCAGTAACAAACCCAATAACTAATACTATCTATCCTATCTCTCTTAACTTACATCATACTTTCTTATTTGATTGTAGACTATCTTGTGAAAACTATCAGTTCTGCTCTGCACTATCATCATTTTCTTTCTCTTGCTGTACTACCACCTTTATTTGTCAAAACGATTACCATTTACAGTTGAACTTGCATTATATATTATATCCATTGCTGTTTTCCACATGTAAAATGTTGGAATAAAGAATTTGAATATTAAGGTATACTTTCCCGCCAAACAGCAGTTTTCCGTATCATCTATATATATTGTTGCATATACGTTACTAATTATACAACTGAAAATATTACATCCTTCTTCGACTGAATAGCATGTTAGACAAACGAAAATCTTGATTTTTAAAACTCACGGCGTCCTGTTAGTTTTTCTTCAATACTTGCATGTGTTCAGTAATTACTATTAATTATAAGAATTGTATATTTTTACAGCAGATTGTTTTTGTATACTATTAACTGCTGATTATATTGCACCGATAATATGTTTCAACTTATGGAAGACGAAAAATGAAAAAATGAAACATTTAATTATATGCAAAAAGGTTTAAAGTGAAAAGGATACTGTATGGACGCTAATTTCAATGCTTGATAAACACTTCAAGACTGCCGGATCTACCGTCATTATGTAAACACTGCAACCAGTTAGTATTTCGTCTGCTTCAAGATAAGGGTTTCAATATTCTGACCAATCATTGATCTTATTTTTACAGGTACAGCTATGCACCAACATTTCAAAATTTGCCTTGACGGGCATTTTTTTTATTTACATATATAGTTTATATTACTACCATATCATTCCTTATTTGTAAATAGTTTTATCTTTAGTTATTTACATAATTCATTTCTTCATCTTTCATCAGTTTTTGCGCACAGTTCATTCATTCATTCAAATTTGACAGTTAGGAATAAAAGTTTTGTTCTAGAAAGTATCGAAAATAAATACATTATATAATTATTTGTATATATCTGTATAGAGTAATGTTTAGTGTATTTACACGTCAAATTGTATGGTTTAAAAATGCTTTATTATTTGGAAATTTGTGATTAAACCTCTCTGAGCAGCATAATGTATAACATTATCAGAAAAGTTTCTCTGGGGCCATTTTGGGTTTGTTCTATTCAACCCTGGCCTTTAATTAAAAAATACATGTGATATAACATACCTGGAGCATATATTGGGACGTGGCGAAGGATGATCCCGCGTGGTCGGTTATATAGTCGATACTAAATGACTGCATGTTGGAAATTGGTCCAATCAGTTCTTAATGATTCAATAACAATTGCTTCTTTATAAATTCGTGTAAATAGCATAACATACACAACTTAGTATAATGTTGTTTGTAGAAACAAGAGAGTTTGTTATGATTTCCTAATGAGACAAGATGGGAATATATATATTCTGGGCTGATGTTTGAGTGAATTTGTTCATACTTTGAGTAAATAATTAAGGTGAACACTTTTCACGCAAGTGTGTCAATGGTCAAAGCGGACAGCGCGTGGGGATGTTCGTTATTGCACTGATTCTAGTTGGTGTAATTATGTTTCACTGTTTGGTTATAATTAGTTAGTTTGAGTGATTAGTGGAAAATATCAAAGTTTGATAACTCGTACTGAATTTGCTATTTGTCTCGCCTTTTTCGAAGAAGGGAAAAAAAGAGACATATTTGTTGATTTGTTTGATCCCAGCAATTACAGAACAATCACATTGTTAAGTTGCTTCGGAAAACTATATACAACATTATAAATATACACAGCCTTATACAAATATTAAATAACAATAAAGATAAACTATATGATGCATTTATAGATTTGAAACAAGCTTTCGACAACGTATGGAGAGCAGCGTTATGGTATAAACTATCAAGGCACGAAATAACAGGGACATGTTTTGACTTAATTAAACGTATGTATAGCAATATAAAATTATATGTAACTCTGTAAATGGAACACATTCCGATTATTTCCCCTCTAATATAGGAGTACGGCAATGTGAAACTCTTTCGCCAATTTTGTTGTCACTCTATCTAAACGATCTAAACGATTTTCTGCGCAATAGTGATATTGTAGATGTACATACTGCCAACCTCATGCACTTGATAAAGTGTACATGTTTTTTAAATTGTTTGTTTTGTTATGTGCTGATGTTACAGTTATTTTGTGTGACAGTGAGAAAGATTTACAGAATGCGTTGAATGTTTATAAATTGTATTGTGATGAATGGAAATTTACAGTAAACATAGATAAATCTAAAGTGCTGGTTTTCTCAAAAGGTATTCAATCTAATTATAAAGAAAGATACAAATATCGGACAGGGAAAGCAGCATTAAAGGACGATCAACCACAAAACACAGAAACAAACACGCAAACAGACAAACGAGAAGGCAAAAGTAATAAAAAATGCAAACGACATAACAAACACAAAAGGGTTGACAATAGGGCTACCGCCTTGGAACGGTCAGTGGCAACAAAGAAAGGCCACTGGGGTTTAAACCGGTTCTAGGGTTCTAGGGTGCACAAAACCTCACACTTATCCTACTGTCATCCCATTAAGACAGGACAGCGTAAATAACAAAAATCTCCGCCATGATATAATCTCTAACCAACAAGGCAGCATCAATAGGCAATATAAGTAAAACACAAATATGCTCGTGTAAATATAATGCAAAAAATATAGCATAGAAAGCCACAATGAAGGTACTCAATGACTTGGCAGAAGCCAGAGCAACAAGAGAATAAACCATTAAGGGCACGACAAGAAAGATCATAGACAAAAATTAAAGGTCACCGTCCCATTGGGCTTTAGGTAGGCGTAATCATAGGGTCCACAGCCTGTCCGATCATCGTACAATTAAAGAGGAAAGCATAGTGGCGAACTGTAAAAGGGTCCACCAACAAGCATGCAGTACGTTGCAAAATGATAGGGTCATAACCTCTTTTGATAAACCTTTTAACAAGTTTAACAAAGATAGTATGAAAGTGATCATGACCAAGAATCTTACGAAGTTTATAAATCACATCACCATAGAAGTTAGATTGTAATCGTCCTTGTCGCAGAAGAATCCTTAATTACTTTTATATTTGGAAAGATCAGTTTACGTTTAATGGTGATCCCATTGATATTGTAACATAATATAAGTATCTAGGCATATATTTTAGTAAAAGTGGCTCTTTTTATGTTGCAAAGAAACATATTGCTAATCAGGCTACCAGAGCTCTATACAGTCTACTCAAGAAAGCTGGACATTTGTCATTAACAATAGACTTGCAAATAGATTTATTCGATAAAACAATTAAACCCATTCTTTTATATGGCAGCGAAATTTGGGGTTATGTAAATCTTGATGTAATTGACAGGGTACAATTGAAGTTTCAAAAGTATATTTTGAATCTTAAAAAATCTACTGCAAATAATATGTTATACGGGGAAATAGGGGTATTTCCAGTATCAGTAGATATTCAAACTAGAGTAATTTCGTTTTGGGCAAAAAATAACGATCCAGAAAGAGCTAAACTTTCAAACTTAATTGATGAATACTACGCAGTCATTCCAAAGTATTGCGCATCAACTATTGCAAAAAGAAACTTTCAGTGGCTAAATCAGATCGGAGACATACTGATTAAATGTGGCCTAAGTGGAGCATGGGATTCGCAGACCTTTCCCAACACTAAATGATTGAAGAGTTCAGTAAATCAAACAAAAACTCAAAGATTTATTCTTAAATGAGTGGTATTCTAAAATAATGAATTCGAGCAACAGCACCTCCTATCGTTTATTTATACATACATTTTGCTTTGAAACTAACTGACCAACGCACCATATTGTTTGTTAAAGTATATAACCAAATTCAGAACAAGAAATCACAGGTTACCAGTTGAAACTGGCAACAGGTTACCAGTTGAAACTGGCAATTGGAATACAACTCCGTATAATCGCAGAATGAATGAATGGATGGTGTTTTATGGCACATCGACACATACATAGGTCATATTGTGCGCAAAAACCGATGTATCATGAAAGAATGAAGTAGTAATTAAAAATAATGTAAACGTATAAAGATAAAACTATCTACAAATAAGGGATGTTATGGAGCAATATAAACTATGTATATATGTAAATCAACAAATGCCCGTCAACGGGCTTGTAAACAAGTTAATATTAAAGAAATCAGACTTTATAAATCAATATAATATATATATAGGAAAATATTATATTGATTTATAAAGTCTGATTTCTTTAAGGAATCTAAAACAAGACTAAAATCTATAGTATCAAATAACTCTTTCAAAGTATTAACTGTGTAGTATCTTTGTCTCATAGGATCAAAGTCTACACATTCCAACAAGATATGTTTGACCGTTAACGGTGCAAAACAGGGTATACATTCTGGCAACTGCTCACCTTGTAATACATATGAATGAGTACAGCGTGTATGCCCTATCCTGACCCTGGTTAGGACAACTTCCTCTCGACGAATGGGTCTACTAAAAGGACGCCATTCTCCGAGTAACGGTTTAATGGAATGGAGTTTATTGTTCACCGACAAGTCCAAAGCGGCTTGCCAAGAGTTACTAATATATGTGTTGATACAACTTTTAAAATCAGTATAAGGTAATTTGGTATTAGATATATGTAAACCTAATGCTGCCTTAGCAGCACTATCAGCTCTATAATTACCACGTATTCCTATATGGCTTGGAAGCCAGCAGAAAATAATTACATTATCAACTATAAGAGAATTGTACTTTTCTAAAAGTTGAAGCACAACTTGATTATCATGTTTCATATTACCCAGTGCTTGAAGAGATGAAAGGGAATCAGAAAAGATTACGAAATGGTCATCATCAGATTCCTGAATAAAACTTAAGCTGAGAAGATAGGGGCCTTGTCAGGCAGGCGGATCTTTATGCTATGTTTGTGAACAACAGCTGCTTCAGCTACCTTGTCTCTTTCTTTAGAACCATCTGTGTATATATGTTGAAATTTCTGTATTTCGATTTAATTTCAATAAATTTGCTTTGAAAGATAGTAGGATCTGTAATGGATTTGTTATTATTACAAAGATCACAAATAATTGTTAGTGTTTCCAAAGTCCACGGTGGAATTTGCGGTACTTTGTACTTGGCAATCAAATTTAGGTCGATTTCATTGACTCTTAATTTTGGTTTAATACGAAGAATGGCCTTCGGTTTTCGATCAAAAAGATGTTCATAATTAGGTCGAAAGTTGGATTTCAAGGGTTAGATTGTAATTTAATGGTATACTGAAGGGCTAATTTGCTGTTTAACGTACATTGTACAAGAAAAAATAACCTTCAATAGTGGCGGCCTCATCCATTTTGAGGTTAGGGTTAACTGATAAATTCAATTGTTCCAGTGTGCATTCGAGGCGATAAGCGCACGTGCTTCACAATATTTCAGTTATTCAAAACCCAACGGGGTTCTGTATTAAAAGTCAAATATGGAAATAAAATGTTTTATTATATACCTATCAATAATATAAACATAGTACCTTCCTTTTTAGCTAGACTATTCGAAAATAAGAGAGCTTATGTAATCACCCCGGCGTAGGCGTCGGCGTCCCACTTCAAGGTTTGCGTGTAAGCTGTGTTTACAAGTCTATATCTCTTACCTTACATTTCTTATCCTAGCACAATCAAATTTAGCCATGGGCTTCCTTATAGCATTATCTTAAGGGCTGCATAAGCAATTGTGGTTCCTGTAACCCATGGGCTCCCATGGAACACAAATTATGATAGCCCATAAAATGTGTCCCATTTTACATAATATTTTGCGTGTAAGCTGTGTTTACATTTCTTGTCCTAGCTGAACTAAATGTTGGAATTGGTTTCCTTATAGTATGTTGTAAAGGGTTGGATAAGTAATTTTGTCTTCTGGAACCCAAATTGTGATGGCCCATAAAATGTGCAATAAAGGTAGATCTAGGTTTGCATGTAAGCAAGTATATATCTATAATTTTGGTTTGGGATTTCTTATAGCATTATGCATTTTATTCATATTGCACTAATATTGGGGCATGGGCTCCCTCCTCCACCCGCCGCCCCCACTCACTCCATCCCCCTTCCCCAACTGCATTTTTTTTTTTTTTTTTTACATATTTCCGTATTTTTTAGTCAATTACACATATATGTTGCCCCCTCCAACTTGTTGGTTTCGACTTATTATTTTGACATGCATTTGCCAACTAATAAATGTGTATACAAAACAGATCTTTAGTTATATACTGAAAAGAAAAAGAAACGCACAATGGATATTTCCGCTAATATTGTATGTTTAATATGCTACTGCTAATCGAATGGTACAGGGCGACATTAGGCCTGTCCTTTCGGAAAGAAGGTTTAAACAGCACCGAACACACCAATGGTTACTCCTTTACAGTTTCATTATCGACAGAATGCGCATTTGGCTCAAGTAGGTGCTTTAAACATTGCAATATCTTAACATTAAACACAATACTGAAATGGCTTGACTTTCTAAAGCGAAACTTCAACATTTAGGAATTTCATGTAACAAAGTATACTTTGATTAAAAGGTCTACTAAATGACAGAGTTGTCTTTTCTGTAATTAGTTGTAGCCACTTTTAGTACAAAACACGTTGAGATTACGTTGAATTAAGTGTATATATAATAGTGTAGTATATGCAATATTTTGATTATGCGTTTCTTTTTCCTTTCACTATATGATAAATGAGTACTACCTGGGAGATCATTTCTTCTCACAGCTATTACCAAATTGCATTACTCTTTTGTAATTAACCATGTCATATTATATCTATACTACTGTTTTCTATTATACTTATGAGCCTCGATGATGATTTAAATGTTCTTATACATACCTCATATACATATGGAAGAATCTTCCTCAAATCGAAATCGACTGAAAAAAACAATACTTTCACGAAATGTAACTCTTGGTGATAGATTAGTACAGATTTACCTCCCGCAGATATCGATAAAGCCGCCTCGGGCCGCAGTCACACTTGCACACTTTATGGGGGCCATAAAACATTGAGAATCATTATGTATCTACAGTGACCATATGGAATGAAACTATAAATGCACTTTAGTAAATTTAAGCAAAACACATTTTTAAAAAATCAGTTTAATATTTACATAAAATACTTTATTATAAACAAGCTTTTAATAAGCTATAACTGAGAATATATTTTTTTAAGTGTATTTTTAAGGAAATGGCATTATAATAGTGAGAACTTCTATAAAAAGCTGTTTAAAAGGTAAAAATACCATCATTTTTGAAATAGCAAAAGTTTCGTTCTGACTCCTGTTTTGCCTAAAATGGAAATACCATCATTGGACAGAGAAATACATGTGTAATGGGTTTTTGCATGAATTAAACATTTATGCATACAACTCTTCATGTTATATATTTCTCCGCGTCGTCTGCTTAATGTGATTATCGCAAACAACAACAACAATTAATAATTTAAAAAAAATTGCTATCTTTGCTTGTAAAACAGACCATCTATAACTAGCGTCATTAACAAAAAAACAATATCAAAATAAATATTAGTGTTTCTCCTATTTAGAACCGTTTGCACCTAAGGCTTCAGTTTCGTCATTATGCGATATATTTACAATTAAAAAATACATGTTCGACATATTTTAAGAATTTTATATAGAACATATAAGGACACTAGATGGTGTATTTAAACTCGAAAACAGACCAAGATCCTTTTAACATAAAAATATGAAACTTATATCAAAATAAAGATAATAAATTGTATTTTAAGAAACCGTTTGCACCTAAGCGATCATATTTATAGAATTTCTAATATTAAACAATAATGAAATTTCCCCCAATACGCTCCATGTAAATATCTGGCGACTCATCGATAACCCGTTTGAGGAAGATTCTTCCATATGTTATGTACATGTGAAATGAGTGAATAAAAGATATTGTATTGTTGTGAATTGAGTGAATAAAATATATTGTATTGTATTGTATTGTATTGTATTGTCAAAGGGCAAATAACTTGATAATTATTCATTCAACTTTTCTTGTTTTTGTCAATTTGTCAGGATCTGTATGCACTACTTCTTTTAAACTTTGTTATTATTTGTGTCGTGAGTATAATTTCGCAACATGGCATCTTAATCAATGGTGTAAAAATAGGTCAATGGAGGCCTTGATGACCTAATTTCATCTAGATAAATATGCACATGACGTTCGAACTGTACATTACTCATGTATGTATGACTTTTAAAGATACATAGAAAGGGACCTAATGAGAAACGGTAACCAAAGTGTGACGTATGTATGGACATATGCAACATGACGTATTTATGGACATGCGCAACATGACTTATGCATGGACATACGCAACATGATTTATGTATGGACATACGCAACATGACTTATGTATGGACATACGCAACATGACGTATGTATGTACATACGCAACATGACTTATTTATGGACATACGCAACATGATTTATGTATGGACATACGCAACATGACTTATGGACATACGCAACATGATTTATGTATGGACATACGCAACATGACTTATGTATGGACATACACAACATGATTTATGTATGGACATACGCAACATGACGTATGAATGGACATACGCAACATGACTTATGTATGGAGATATGCAACATGATTTATGTATGGACAAACGCAACATGACGTATGAATGGACATACGCAACATGACTTATGTATGGACATATGCAACATGATTTATGTATGGACAAACGCAACATGACTTATGAATGGACAAACACAACATGACTTATGTATAGACATACACAAAATGATTTATGTATGGACATAAGCAACAAGAGGTATGAATGGACATATGCAACCTGACTTATGTATGGACAAACGCAACATGACGTATGAATGGACATACGCAACATGACTTATGTATGGACATATGCAACATGATTTATGTATGGACAAACGCAACATGACTTATGAATGGACAAACACAACATGACTTATGTATAGACATACGCAAAATGATTTATGTATGGACATAAGCAACATGAGGTATGAATGGACATATGCAACCTGACTTATGTATGGACATACGCAACACGACTTATGTATGGACATACGCAACATGACTTATGTATGGACATACGCAACATGATTTATGTATGGACACATGCAACATGACATGTATGGACTACGCAACATGACGTATGAAGGGACATACGCAACATGACTTATGTATGGACATACGCAACATGACTTATGTATGGACGTACGCAACATGACTTATGTATGGACATACGCAACATGACGTATGAATGGACATACGCATCATGACCATGAAACGAAAGGTCAACAAAAGGAGTAACTTACAAAACCGTAATAAGAGACACTAAGCAATTAACGATTTCGTTTGGTGTTAAACGTCATTTTTCAGCACATTTTTTGCTATGTATGAAGTTCGAGATTGTTTTTGTGGTGGAAGCAGACCACCCACTTCCTTATTCCTGGGTAGACCCAGTACTGTATACCTCCCACCATCCATAAGAATCGACACTTACGAGTTGAGCTTCCAGTGGTTCGAACCCGCTGCGGTGAGAGGCGAGACGATTTAAAACGCAACGTCATTAACCACTCGACCACGGTGGCATCAAAGACGAAAACAACAAAAGGAAAACTTTATTTTATGGTTTATCGTTTATTTAAGAAGTACTTTACAAGTCTGTCTTGTATATTAGTATTAGTAGAATTGCAGGTGATCATGATACTATACATTGGTTGTAAAACAATATTATCCATACCATATGCTCACATGTTTCTTAAAGAACATACGCTCTTTCTACCTATTAAACCATTGTTATCCATTTTGTAAACATAAAATATATACTTCATAAAATAATAAGATATTAAGAAAACATAGCACATTTAACTTTCAGTTTTGTTTTATGCATTATCGAATACAATACCGAGGCGCTTCGTCGTCACCAGATGAGACGCTCTGTGTCGCCTGTTCAGTGGATGGCATATACCATTTCTGTTCACTAGTTTCAAATCCCAATTTGTCCGTGTCTTTTCCATCTGCTTCCGGGTGGTTCCCAGTGTTTCGGCACGGAGGCATATATCCAAATGACGGACCCGCAGTGTACCCTGGGAAAGAAGCGGGTTGATGCGAATATGAGTTTGAGTGAGATGGGTTACAGTATACTGTGGGTGTGGCGTAATGTCCAACTGGCATTGTCATAAGTTGTTGTCCCGTGTACGCATGCGTCATCTCTGACGCGTGGTATCTGCCGTATGCCGATTGGTTGGATTGCTGAACTCCTGATGGTCTGTACGGATGGTACGCAGCGAAGGACGGTGTCATGGGCGTGTAGACTATGTTTCTAGATGGTAGGATGTTGGAAAAGGGTTCGCTGTCGGCAATTTTCATGCCTCTCGTTGCCCTTCTTCGTGCGTGACGGCGTCTATAATCACCCTTGACGAAGTCATCTGTGCACTGCGGATGTATTCCCCAGAAATGACCCTTGCCTTAAATATAAAACAATACATTGTAAAAAGAAGTCACGTTTCTTGTAAAACACAAACATAGAATATTCGTAAAAAAAAGGTCGACTAAAAATGAATGTTGTTTAATCAATATAGTTTTTTTAATCAAGAGTCTTAATCTATTCATATAGACATCATATATGAATAAAGAAGCATCATCTTAAGACATTTTAATATTTCTTTCAGCGTTGACCACAAGTAATTAATTGGCATGCATAACCTACCTGATTCTTCCTTGCCACACTTGATGAAACACTCGTTGATGCTGAGGTTGTACCGGATACTGTTTCTCCAACTCTTCTCCTCGTTGTTATAGTACCTGTGATTCTCGATGATGTGTTTGTAAATGTCGGCAAGAGGCAACTTCCGGTCGCGTGAGCTGAGTATTGCCATGGCGATGAGAGCAATGTAGGAGTGTGGAGGTTTATCTGTTAGTGCCGATGATGACACCTTTTCCTTAACAGCGTCAGCTTTCTTGTCGAGAGCGCGTAAAGTCTGTGTGACGACCGGTGAATTGTCGGACTCGATACCACTGTCTCTGTTTGGTGACGGTGTTCCCCTCTCCAGGGCCTCTGTACTCTGTTCCCTACAGTGCACCTCTAGAGGGGAAGTTGAGGGCGGGTTTATGCTACTGAGGGCGTCGTCCTTGTTGATAATGCTATAGACGTCATCCAAAAGTGGCGTGGTGTAATATAAATGATTTTGTGATTGGTCGTCTTCATACGAATTCCGCTTCTGTAAAATAACAAAATGCAATTTACTCCTAAATAATTTAAAATTGTTCATATATAACCGACTTTCCGAAGTGTTCAAATATAAAATATATTTTGAATGTACCTGTGTAATTATTAATAATAATGTATGTTGATGTTTACAGCATTGCACATCGAGTCGGACAAATCGTAAAAAGCACATGTTGCCGGGAAATCTGAATGGAATAAAACGCACAGCAGTCTTTTTTTTCTCAATTATTTTAGTCATCAATACTAAATTATAGAAAAAGAATTTAACAATTTTTCTTCACAGGACATTCATAAAATAGTGGTGTTTACATAAAAAAGTAGTAATATTCAGTATTAAACATTTATAATCTCACAGCATTTAAAGGGACACACGGCAATCTTGAATTATTTATCAAGCATTGAAATTAGCGTCAAATTTTATTTATCCTTTAGCTTTTTTATTTTAAACCTGTTTGGATATAATTAAAATAGAATCTTGGGTTCCTTTTTACCGTCTTATTCTACCATATGTTTATCTATATAGTTGGTGAAATATAATCAACAGTTAATAGTATGCCAAAAACAACAATTTGCTTTAAACTATTCTTATCAAATTAATATTAATGACTGGACAAATGCAAGGTATGTAGGAAGACGGGACTCCTCAAGTTTTTTTAAATCAAGATTGTCGTGTGTCCCTTTAAATAATGTGTTACTCCGATAATGAGCTATGATGCTCATGTGAAGAATAGTAACGATATAAATTGAATAGAACACTCGGACCCGGCTTCCTTTGTAACATTATCATGTTATTTGATATTTCCCACAATGCTGTAGCACAAAATCCTAAGAATTTCATTGGATTAGAGCGGTCAGTAGATTTCATTGAGGGTCACTAAAACACTAAAACACTAAAACAATATGGACTACAATTCCGATTCAAAGTTTAAATCATTTGCAAATGGTTCTTTAAGGCGTTAGTAATAAACATAATAAGTAAATTAATAATGTTTTTAAACTGTACCGGTCGTGACGTCAGCTTGCGCGAACGTCTTAATGACGTTGACGCTCCATTAATATGGTTAAATATCGGTGTTTGCCTTAAAAAAGGTGCTCGATGCAGTAAATCAGTTATTGGGTTTGTTACTGACCCCCTAGAGAAATATGTGGGGTCAGTCAGATATATAGCGCGACTCGGCTATTGCCTCGCACCCTATAAATCTAATTGATCCGACATATTTCTGTAGGGGGTCAGTAACAAACCCAATAACTAATACTATCTATCCTATCTCTCTTAACTTACATCATACTTTCTTATTTGATTGTAGACTATCTTGTGAAAACTATCAGTTCTGCTCTGCACTATCATCATTTTCTCTTGCTGTACTACCACCTTTATTTGTCAAAACGATTACCATTGACAGTTGAACTTGCATTATATATTATATCCATTGCTGTTTTCCACATGTAAAATGTTGGAATAAAGAATTTGAATATTAAGGTATACTTTCCCGCCAAACAGCAGTTTTCCGTATCATCTATATATATTGTTGATATATATACATTATGGGCGTTCTGGACCACTTTGAGAAATCATAACTTTAACCCTAATTTACCACCTCTAAAAATCTTCAAAAACAACTAAAACACCTACTAAAGCAAAAATTTCAACTTACCAAAAAAATCATGACTTTAACCCCTAATTTACCACCTCTAAAAAATTTCAAAAACAACCAAAACACCCACTAAAACAAAAAAGTTCAACTTACCAAAAAAATCATAACTTTAACCCTAATTTACCACCTTTAAAAATCCTCAAAAACAACCAAAACACCCACTGAAACAAAATTTTAACTTACTAGAAAAATCATAACTTTAACCCCTAATTTACCCTTTTTTTAAAAACTCAAATCATCCTCAAAAACTACTCAAAACTAATCAAAACATCTGTTAAAACAAACCTACTTAAAAACAACCCTTAACCCAAACAAATTACCATAAAAACAAAACTGACAATTAACTTATAAATATTCAATACGTCTGAATTTTAGACACTCCTTAAAGTAATCTTTATTATACCAATATTCCTTAGTTTTTGCTAGTTTTTCAGCACCACATTTTACACAAATTTGAAATTGAGCAGTAGTACCAAATCCACACTTTAAACAAGGCTTAATTTTACAAACCTTCATTCTATCTTTATGATAACCACAATAATATGAATTTTTAACCGTTTTTCTATCGCAAGCACCCCAATTACTAATTTTTAAAAACTTACATGTATTCATATCTTATCTTTATGATATTAAATACTTATTTTTTTAATATTATATAAAAATCAATATGGAAAATACATGTATGTTTGTAAATAGCCAATTAACAGATTTAAAGGATGTTTTAAATGAAAAACCTTTAAATAAATCTACTATATATGATTATACACTTCCAAGTGAATTAAAAACGGTTAAATAATATATTTGTCTTAACACGTCTAATAATCGTAAAATACTTAATAGACAGCTTAAAAAAGAAGTAAAAATACTTAAAAAGGAGAGAACACTCGGACCCGGCTTCCTTTGTAACATTATCATGTATGATTCAATGTTATTTGATATTTCCCACAATGCTGTAGCATTAATGCATGCTCAGTTGTCTCCCCTCTGACACCAATGAGCATTATTGCACCGCGCACAAAATCCTAAGAATTTCATTGGATTAGAGCGGTCACATGGTGACCCTCTATTATTCTATAGGTGGTCAGTAGATTTCATAGAGGGTCACTAAAACAATATGGACTACAATTCCGATTCAAAGTTTAAATCATTTGCAAATGGTTCTTTAAGGCGTTAGTAACAAACATGATAAGTAAATTATAATATGTTTTTAAACTGTACCGGTCGTGACGTCAGCGTCATGACGTCAAATTACGCAAACGTCTTAATGACGTTGACGCTCCATTAAAATGGTTAAACATCGTAGTTTGCCTTAAAAAAGGTGGTCGATGCAATAAATCAGTCATTGGGTTTGTTACGGACCCACCACCTTTATTTCTCAAAACGATTACCATTTACAGTTGAACTTGCATTATATATTATATCCATTGCTGTTTTCCACATGTAAAATGTTGGAATAAAGAATTTGAATATTAAGGTATACTTTCCCGCCAAACAGCAGTCGGCGTGCGGCCTCTCTAATACTCATTTAAGTATAGCACTATTTGCGTAACATCTATATATATTGTTGCATATATGTTACTAATAATACAACTGAAAATATTACATCCTTCTTCGACTGAATGTCATGTTAGACAAACGAAAATCTTGATTTTTAAAAACTCACGGCGTCCTGTTAGTTTTTCTTCATGACTTGTATGTGTTCAATAATTACTATTAATTATAAGAATTGTATATTTTTAAAGCAGATTGTTTTTGTATACTATTAACTGCTGATTATATTGCACCGATAATATGTTTCAACTTATGGTAGAAGAAGACGAAAAATGAAAAACTGAAACATTTATTTATATGCAAAAAGGTTTAAAGTGAAAATGATACTGTATGGACGCTAATTTCAATGCTTGATAAACACTTCAAGACTGCCGGGTCTACCGTCATTATGTATACACTGCAACCAGTTAGTATTTCGACTGCTTCAAGATAAAGGTTTCAACATTCTGACCAATCATTGATCTTATTTTTACAGGTACAGCTATTAATAGATGCACCAACATTCAAAATTTGACTTGACGGGCATTATATAGTTTATATTATTACCATATCATTCCTTAGTTGTAAATAGTTTTATCTTTATTTTTTACATAATTTTTTAATTACTTCATTTCTACATCTTTCATCAGTTTTTGCGCACAGTACATTCATTCATTCATTCATTCATTCATTCATTCATTCATTCATTCATTCATTCATTCATTCATTCATTCATTCATTCATTCATTCATTCATTCATTCATTCATTCATTCATTCATTCATTCATTCATTCATTCATTCATTCATTCATTCATTCATTCATTCATTCATTCATTCATTCATTCATTCATTCATTCATTCATTCATTCATTCATTCATTCATTCATTCATTCATTCATTCATTCATTCATTCATTCATTCATTCATTCATTCATTCATTCATTCATTCATTCATTCATTCATTCATTCATTCATTCATTCACTCACTCACTCACTCACTCACTCCCTCATTCACTCACAACTCACTCACTCACTCATTCAAATTTGACAGTTAGGAATAAAAGTGTTGTTCTAGAAAGTATCGAAAATAAATACATTATATAATTATTTGTATATATCTATATTTTTTAATTACTTCATTTCTACATCTTTCATCAGTTTTTGCGCACAGTACATTCATTCATTCATTCATTCATTCATTCATTCATTCATTCATTCATTCATTCATTCATTCATTCATTCACTCACTCACTCACTCATTCACTCACAACTCACTCATTCACTCATTCATTCATTCATTCACTCACTCACTCACTCACTCCCTCATTCACTCACAACTCATTCATTCATTCATTCATTCATTCATTCATTCATTCATTCATTCATTCATTCACTCATTCACTCACTCACTCACTCACTCACTCACTCACTCACTCACTCACTCACTCATTCACTCACAACTCACTCACTCACTCACTCATTCAAATTTCACAGTTAGGAATAAAAGTTTTGTTCTAGAAAGTATCGAAAATAAATACATTATATAATTATTTGTATATATCTGTATAGAGTAATGTTTAGTGTATTTACACGTCAAATTGTATGGATTAAAAATGCTTTAATATTTGGAAATTTGTGATTAAATCTCTCTGAGCGGCATAATGTATAAATTTATCAGAAAAGCTTCTCTTGGGCCATTTTGGGTTTGTTATAGTCAACCCTAGCCTTTAATTAAAAAATACATGAGATATAACATACCTGGAGCGTATATTGTGACGTGGCGAAGGATGATCCCGCGTGGCCGGTTATATAGTCGATACTAAAAGGCTGCATGTTGGAAATTGGTCCAATCAGTTCTTAATGATTCAATAACAATTGCTTCTTTATAAATTCGTGTAAATAGCATAACATACACAACTTAGTATAATGTTGTTTGTAGAAACAAGAGAGTTTGTTATGATCTCCTAATGAGACAAGATGGGAATATATATATTCTGGGCTGATGTTTGATTGAATTTGTTCACACTTTGAGTAAATAATTAAGGTGAACACTTTTCACGCAAGTGTGTCAAAGGTCAAAGCGGAAAGCGCGTGGGGATGTTCGTTATTGCACTGATTCTAATTGGTGTAATTATGTTTGCACTGTTTGGTTATAATTAGTTAGTTTGAGTGATTAATGGTGTTTGATTGGAAAATATCAAAGTTTGATAACTCGTACTGAATTTGCTATTTGTCTCGTCTGTTTCGACGAAGGGAAAAAAGGAGACATATTTGTTGATTCGTTTGATCCCAGCAATTACAGAACAATCACATTGTTAAGTTGCTTCGGAAAACTATATACAACATTATAAATATACGTCTACAGACGTTTTTAGATACGCATGATGTAATAACGGAACATCAAGCAGGATTTAGTAAAGATTTTTCTACAACCGATAATCTGTTTATTTTACACAGCCTTATACAAATATTAAATAACAATAAAAACTATTGTGTGAATTTATAGATTTGAAACAAGCTTTCGACAACGTATGGAGAGCAGCGTTATGGTATAAACTATCAAGGCACGAAATAACAGGGACATGTTTTGACTTAATTAAACGTATGTATAGCAATATAAAATTATATGTAACTCTGTAAATGGAACACATTCCGATTATTTCCCCTCTAATATAGGAGTACGGCAAGGTGAAAATCTTTCGCCAATGTTGTTTTCACTGTAAACGATCTAAACGATTTTCTGCGCAGTAGTGATATTGTCGTTGGTACATACTGCCTACCTCATGCATTTGACAAAGTGTACATGTTTTATTAATTGTTTGTTTTGTTATATGCTGGGTATATCCATGGCTGATGATAGTTATTTTGTGTGAAAGTGAGAAAGATGTACAGAATGCGTTGAATGTTTATAAATTGTATTGTGATGAATGGAAACTTACAATAAACATAGATAATCTAAAGTGCTGGTTTTCCCAAAAGGTAGACACTCTAATTATAAGTTTACGTTTAATGGTGATCCAGTTGATATTGTAACAGATTATAAGTATCTAGGTATATATTTGAGTAAAAGTGGCTCTTTTTATATTGCAAAGAAACATATTGCTAATCAGGCTACCAGAGCTCTATACAGTCTACTCAAGAAAGCTAGACATTTGTCATTACCAATAGACTTGCAACTATATTTATTCGATAAAACAATTAAACCCATTCTTTTATATGGCCGCGAACTTTGGGGTTATGTAAATCTTGATGTAATTGACAGGGTACAAATGAAGTTTCTAACGTATATTTTGAATCTAAAAAAATCTACTGCAACTTGTGGGGTATTTCCAGCATCAGTAGTTATTTAAACTAAAGTAATTTCGTTTCGGGCAAAAAATAACGGTCCAAAGAGAGTTAAACTTTCAAACTTAATTGATGAATAATACGCAGTCATTCCAAATATAGCGCATCAACTATTGCAAAAAAGAAACTTTCAGAGGCTAAATCAGATCAGAGACATACTGATTAAATGTGGCCTAAGTGGAGTATGGGATTCGCAGACCTTTCCCAACACTAAATGGTTGAAGTGTTCAGTAAATCAAAAACTATAAGATTTATTCTTAAATGAGTGGTATTCTAAAATAATGAATTCGAGCAACAGCACCTCCTTTCGTTTATTTATACATACATTTTGCTTTGAGAACTATCTTACCAACGCATCATAATGTTTGTTAAAGTATATAACCAAATTCAGAACAAGAAATCACAGTTTACCAGTTGAAACTGGCAATTGAAATAAAAGTCCGTATAATCGTAGAATATGCCAGCTTTAGGAGATGAGTTCCATTATCTGTTTGTATGACGCGAATTCAAATATCAGCGTAATAAATAGATCAGTCCAGAATATTTTAAAAGACCCAGTGTATACACATTTGATAAATTAATAAACACCAAAATAATGCAGAGTAGAAAATTGTGCAAACTTATTAAAAACATCATGCAAAGAGTCAAATAGATAATATCCATGTTGTAATGTAATACTGTTTGATTTTGTTTAATTATGTATTTTTATTTACTTGTTGGTTTCGACTTATTATTTTGACATGCATTTGCCAACTAATAAATGTGTATACAAAACAGATCTTTAGTTATATACTGAAAAGAAAAAGAAACGCACAATGGATATTTCCGCTAATATTGTATGTTTAATATGCTACTGCTAATCGAATGGTACAGGGCGACATTAGGCCTGTCCTTTCGGAAAGAAGGTTTAAACAGCACCGAACACACCAATGGTTACTCCTTTACAGTTTCATTATCGACAGAATGCGCATTTGGCTCAAGTAGGTGCTTTAAACATTGCAATATCTTAACATTAAACACAATACTGAAATGGCTTGACTTTCTAAAGCGAAACTTCAACATTTAGGAATTTCATGTAACAAAGTATACTTTGATTAAAAGGTCTACTAAATGACAGAGTTGTCTTTTCTGTAATTAGTTGTAGCCACTTTTTGTACAAAACACGTTGAGATTACGTTGAATTAAGTGTATATATAATAGTGTAGTATATGCAATATTTTGATTATGCGTTTCTTTTTCCTTTCACTATATGATAAATGAGGACTACCTGGGAGATCATTTCTTCTCCCAGCTATTACCAAATTGCATTACTCTTTTGTAATTAACCATGTCATATTATATCTATACTACTGTTTTCTATTATACTTATGAGCCTCGATGATGATTTAAATGTTCTTATACATACCTCATATACATATGGAAGAATCTTCCTCAAATCGAAATCGACTGAAAAAAACAATACTTTCACGAAATGTAACTCTTGGTGATAGATTAGTACAGATTTACCTCCCGCAGATATCGATAAAGCCGCCTCGGGCCGCAGTTATGAGGCGCCATACGTGACTATATGTTGTAAGATAAATATATACGTTGCGTGTGAAATATATATACTGAATACAAAATATGTATGATACAAACAAATATATACGTTACTCCGAAATATATATATTGAAAACAAAAATATATACGATACAGACAAATATATACGTTATTCCGAAATATATATATTGAATACACATATAAATGATACAGAAAAATATATACGTTACTCCGAAATATATATTTTCTGAAAAATATATATTCTGTTTTTAAATATATATTGTAGACGCAAATATATACGTCAGTCTGAATATATGTTTTTCATAATTTATATATTGTAGACGCAAACATTTATATGTTATACCGAAAAATATATTCGGTTTATAAAAATATATTGTCTGCCTTAATATATTCAAGATGAACATATTTCAGATGAAAATAAATAGTTTCTCTAAAATAAATATATTGCAGACACAAATATATCAATGAAAGACCGATAAATAAATGGTGCGAACTTCTGGGTGACCGAAACTAAATACATATTTGTTTTCCAAATATATATGCCTTCTGCAAATATATACGTTGGCATAGACTGTGCTGCAAATATATACGTTGGCGTAGACTGCTACACTGTCCCGTTTTTCAAACTCAAGACAAGCCAAATTTAAAGAGCGTATTTCCAAGCGTCCGAGAAGTGTTCCGCATGTTGGAGTTTCTTTACCAGGAAAACATAACAAATCCGCAAAAAATGGACGACCAAACGTCTAACGTACGAAGAACTATTGATCTTCTTCTTCTTCTTCTTCTTCTAATGTGCCGGGTTCCTCCGGAACATACTCGCACATGTGGTGAACTAAGTACAAGTGGTGAACGGTCCAAGTGCAGTTATAAACAGGTTAAAAAATCTCTGATTTGGGTCTACGCAATCCCCGAAGTAGAGCAGAATGGCATCTGTCTGTTGTTTGTCATTTAGACCGGATGCTAAGTCCTGGAGCATGATTATGAGATGGCTCTCACAGGATCTATTCTTTCTGAAACCATGCTGTCTTTCAGATAAAATATTGTTTCTTTCTTTTGTTAAGCAACCCGCAATTTCAGGCCTTGGTTCAGACCTCGTTAGTGTAATAGCCATTATCTCGAGTATGCTGATATTGAAATACGCGTCTGCGATAATGATCATATTTTGTCTAAAAGTAGTTTTGTAATACAAGATACAAGAAACTGTCGTGATATATCAGATTCGTCGATGCACCATCTTCTTAACAACGTATTGTTCACGTAAACCGTATCCCCCACCCTCCGTTCCACCACCTCAATAATGTTTATATTATCCGAATGCATCAGGCGCGTGGCCTCGGCTGGCGTGGCGCAGTCGGTTGCGCGGCGGATTTGTAACCGGATGTCCCGGGTTCAATCCTCCGTGGTGCCACTGAGAATCGTCGGTGTATTCTTGGGCAAAACACTTTCCCTTAGCCTCGTCCGTCGGATGGAGACCTAAACCGGGCGGTCTTGTTTATCGGTCTATCCTCCGATCACGTTGAAGAACCATAGGAATATATTCGATACTAAGAGTAGGACACGGTTCCCGGATTCCCCTCTCTCTGGGGCGGCTCTAAATAACCTATACTGTGTTGATAAGCCGTTAAACAACATTCAATTCGTCGGAGAGAGAGATATAATGATTCATGTTTCCGACTGAACTGTTTAGCATTGCATTGAATCGTTTCAAGTTCGATTAGATGGTTTGAAAAAACACTCCGGATTATTTCACAAAACATCGATTGTTTTAAGTTTGATTAAATGGTTTCAAAAAAGTATTGAATCAAATAAAGTTACATTGAATTAAATATAATACCGATGAATTAATTCATCTTTGACTGGATGATTTATTAAAAACATACTTTTGGCTCATAGGTAATCGCCACCTATGAAAAACGGGACAGTGTAGCAGTCTACGCCAACGTATATATTTAGCACAGTCTGTGCCAACGTATTTATTTGCTGCCAACGTATATATTTGCAGAAGGCATATATATTTGGAAAACAAATATTTATTTAGTTTCGGTCACCCAGAAGTTCTCACAATTTATTTATCTTCAATATATTAAGACAGACAATATATTTTTCGGTATAACATATAAATGTTTGCGTCTACAATATATAAATTAGGAAAAAACATATATTCAGAGTAACGTATCTATATTTGTGTCTACAATATATATTTAAAAAACAGAATATATATATTTTTCAATATATATATTTCTAGGAGTAACATATATATTTGTATGATATATATTTTTGGTCAGATATATATATTTCGGAGTAACGTATATATTTGTCTGTATCATTTATATGTGTATTCAATATATATATTTCGGAATAACGTATATATTTGTCTGTATCGTATATATTTTTGTTTTCAATATATATATTTCGGAGTAACGTATATATTTGTCAGTATCATATATATTTTTGTATTCAGTATATATATTTTACACGCAACGTATATATTTATCTTACAACATATAGTCACGTATGGCGCCTCATACGCAGTCACACTTGCACACTTTATGGGGACCATAAAACATTGAGAATCATTATGTATCTACAGTGACCATATGGAATGAAACTATAAATGCACTTTAGTAAATTTAAGCAAAACACATTTTTAAAAAATCAGTTTAATATTTACATGAAATACTTTATTATAAACAAGCTTTTAATAAGCTATAACTGAGAATATATTTTTTTAAGTGTATTTTTAAGGAAATGGCATTATAATAGTGAGAACTTCTATAAAAAGCTGTTTAAAAGGTAAAAATACCATCATTTTTGAAATAGCAAAAGTTTCGTTCTGACTCCTGTTTTGCCTAAAATGGAAATACCATCATTGGACAGAGAAATACATGTGTAATGGATTTTTGCATGAATTAAACATTTATGCATACAACTCTTCATGTTATATATTTCTCCGCGTCGTCTGCTTAATGTGATTATCGCAAACAACAACAACAATTAATAATTTAAAAAAAATTGCTATCTTTGCTTGTAAAACAGACCATCTATAACTAGCGTCATTAACAAAAAAACAATATCAAAATAAATATTAGTGTTTCTCCTATTTAGAACCGTTTGCACCTAAGGCTTCAGTTTCGTCATTATGCGATATATTTACAATTAAAAAACACATGTTCGACATATTTTAAGAATTTTATATAGAACATATAAGGACACTAGATGGTGTATTTAAACTCGAAAACAGACCAAGATCCTTTTAACATAAAAATATGAAACTTATATCAAAATAAAGATAATAAATTGTATTTTAAGAAACCGTTTGCACCTAAGCGATCATATTTATAGAATTTCTAATATTAAACAATAATGAAATTTCCCCCAATACGCTCCATGTTAATATCTGGCGACTCATCGATAACCCGTTTGAGGAAGATTCTTCCATATGTTATGTACATGTGAACTGAGTGAATAAAAGATATTGTATTGTTGTGAATTGAGTGAATAAAATATATTGTATTGTATTGTATTGTATTGTATTGTCAAAGGGCAAATAACTTGATAATTATTCATTCAACTTTTCTTGTTTTTGTCAATTTGTCAGGATCTGTATGCACTACTTCTTTTAAACTTTGTTATTATTTGTGTCGTGAGTATTACTTCGCAACATGGCATCTTAATCAATGGTGTAAAAATAGGTCAATGGAGGCCTTGATGACCTAATTTCATCTAGATAAATATGCACATGACGTTCGAACTGTACATTACTCATGTATGTATGACTTTTAAAGATACCTAGAAAGGGACCTAATGAGAAACGGTAACCAAAGTGTGACGTATGTATGGACATATGCAACATGACGTATTTATGGACATACGCAACATGACTTATGTATGGACATACGCAACATGACGTATGTATGTACATACGCAACATGACTTATTTATGGACATACGCAACATGATTTATGTATGGACATACGCAACATGACTTATTGACATACGCAACATGATTTATGTATGGACATACGCAACATGACTTATGTATGGACATACACAACATGATTTATGTATGGACATACGCAACATGACGTATGAATGGACATACGCAACATGACATATGTATGGAGATATGCAACATGATTTATGTATGGACAAACGCAACATGACGTATGAATGGACATACGCAACATGACTTATGTATGGACATATGCAACATGATTTATGTATGGACAAACGCAACATGACTTATGAATGGACAAACACAACATGACTTATGTATAGACATACACAAAATGATTTATGTATGGACATAAGCAACATGAGGTATGAATGGACATATGCAACCTGACTTATGTATGGACAAACGCAACATGACGTATGAATGGACATACGCAACATGACTTATGTATGGACATATGCAACATGATTTATGTATGGACAAACGCAACATGACTTATGAATGGACAAACACAACATGACTTATGTATAGACATACGCAAAATGATTTATGTATGGACATAAGCAACATGAGGTATGAATGGACATATGCAACCTGACTTATGTATGGACATACGCAACACGACTTATGTATGGACATACGCAACATGACTTATGTATGGACATACGCAACATGACTTATGTATGGACATACGCAACATGATTTATGTATGGACACATGCAACATGACATGTATGGACTACGCAACATGACGTATGAAGGGACATACGCAACATGACTTATGTATGGATATACGCAACATGACTTATGTATGGACGTACGCAACATGACTTATGTATGGACATACGCAACATGACGTATGAATGGACATACGCATCATGACCATGAAACGAAAGGTCAACAAAAGGAGTAACTTACAAAACCGTAATAAGAGACACTAAGTCAAGAATTGCTTTGCAATTAACGATTTCGTTTGGTGTTAAACGTCATTTTTCAGCACATTTTATGCTATGTATGAAGTTCGAGATTGTTTTTGTGGTGGAAGCAGACCACCCACTTCCTTATTCCTGGGTAGACCCAGTACTGTATACCTCCCACCATCCATAAGAATCGACACTTACGAGTTGAGCTTCCAGTGGTTCGAACCCGCTGCAGTGAGAGGCGAGACGATTTAAAACGCAACGTCATTAACCACTCGACCACGGTGGCATCAAAGACGAAAACAACAAAAGGAAAACTTTATTTTATGGTTTATCGTTTATTTAAGAAGTACTTTACAAGTCTGTCTTGTATATTAGTATTAGTAGAATTGCAGGTGATACATGATACTATACATTGGTTGTAAAACAATATTATCCATACCATATGCTCACATGTTTCTTAAAGAACATACGCTCTTTCTACCTATTAAACCATTGTTATCCATTTTGTAAACATAAAATATATACTTCATAAAATAATAAGATATTAAGAAAACATAGCACATTTAACTTTCAGTTTTGTTTTATGCATTATCGAATACAATACCGAGGCGCTTCGTCGTCACCAGATGAGACGCTCTGTGTCGCCTGTTCAGTGGATGGCATATACCATTTCTGTTCACTAGTTTCAAATCCCAATTTGTCCGTGTCTTTTCCATCTGCTTCCGGGTGGTTCCCAGTGTTTCGGCACGGAGGCATATATCCAAATGACGGACCCGCAGTGTGCCCTGGGAAAGAAGCGGGTTGATGCGAATATGAGTTTGAGTGAGATGGGTTACAGTATACTGTGGGTGTGGCGTAATGTCCAACTGGCATTGTCATAAGTTGTTGTCCCGTGTACGCATGCGTCATCTCTGACGCGTGGTATCTGCCGTATGCCGATTGGTTGGATTGCTGAACTCCTGATGGTCTGTACGGATGGTACGCAGCGAAGGACGGTGTCATGGGCGTGTAGACTATGTTTCTAGATGGTAGGATGTTGGAAAAGGGTTCGCTGCCGGCAATTTTCATGCCTCTCGTTGCCCTTCTTCGTGCGTGACGGCGTCTATAATCACCCTTGACGAAGTCATCTGTGCACTGCGGATGTATTCCCCAGAAATGACCCTTGCCTTAAATATAAAACAATACATTGTAAAAAGAAGTCACGTTTCTTGTAAAACACAAACATAGAATATTCGTAAAAAAAAGGTCGACTAAAAATTAATGTTGTTTAATCAATATAGTTTTTTTAATCAAGAGTCTTAATCTATTCATATAGACATCATATATGAATAAAGAAGCATCATCTTAAGACATTTTAATATTTCTTTCAGCGTTGACCACAAGTAATTAATTGGCATGCATAACCTACCTGATTCTTCCTTGCCACACTTGATGAAACACTCGTTGATGCTGAGGTTGTACCGGATACTGTTTCTCCAACTCTTCTCCTCGTTGTTATAGTACCTGTGATTCTCGATGATGTGTTTGTAAATGTCGGCAAGAGGCAACTTCCGGTCGCGTGAGCTGAGTATTGCCATGGCGATGAGAGCAATGTAGGAGTGTGGAGGTTTATCTGTTAGTGCCGATGATGACACCTTTTCCTTAACAGCGTCAGCTTTCTTGTCGAGAGCGCGTAAAGTCTGTGTGACGACCGGTGAATTGTCGGACTCGATACCACTGTCTCTGTTTGGTGACGGTGTTCCCCTCTCCAGGGCCTCTGTACTCTGTTCCCTACAGTGCACCTCTAGAGGGGAAGTTGAGGGCGGGTTTATGCTACTGAGGGCGTCGTCCTTGTTGATAATGCTATAGACGTCATCCAAAAGTGGCGTGGTGTAATATAAATGATTTTGTGATTGGTCGTCTTCATACGAATTCCGCTTCTGTAAAATAACAAAATGCAATTTACTCCTAAATAATTTAAAATTGTTCATATATAACCGACTTTCCGAAGTGTTCAAATATAAAATATATTTTGAATGTACCTGTGTAATTATTAATAATAATGTATGTTGATGTTTACAGCATTGCACATCGAGTCGGACAAATCGTAAAAAGCACATGTTGCCGGGAAATCTGAATGGAATAAAACGCACAGCAGTCTTTTTTTTCTCAATTATTTTCGTCATCAATACTAAATTATAGAAAAAGAATTTAACAATTTTTCTTCACAGGACATTCATTAAATAGTGGTGTTTACATAAAAAAGTAGTAATATTCAGTATTTAACATTTATAATCTCACAGCATTTAAAGGGACACACGGCAATCTTGAATTATTTATCAAGCATTGAAATTAGCGTCAAATTTTATTTATCCTTTAGCTTTTTTATTTTAAACCTGTTTGGATATAATTAAAATAGAATCTTGGGTTCCTTTTTACCGTCTTATTCTACCATATGTTTATCTATATAGTTGGTGAAATATAATCAACAGTTAATAGTATGCCAAAAACAACAATTTGCTTTAAACTATTCTTATCAAATTAATATTAATGACTGGACAAATGCAAGGTATGTAGAAAGACGGGACTCCTCAAGTTTTTTTAAATCAAGATTGTCGTGTGTCCCTTTAAATAATGTGTTACTCCGATAATGAGCCATGATGCTCATGTGAAGAATAGTAACGATATAAATTGAATAGAACACTCGGACCCGGCTTCCTTTGTAACATTATCATGTTATTTGATATTTCCCACAATGCTGTAGCACAAAATCCTAAGAATTTCATTGGATTAGAGCGGTCAATAGATTTCATTGAGGGTCACTAAAACACTAAAACACTAAAACAATATGGACTACAATTCCGATTCAAAGTTTAAATCATTTGCAAATGGTTCTTTAAGGCGTTAGTAATAAACATAATAAGTAAATTAATAATGTTTTTAAACTGTACCGGTCGTGACGTCAGCTTGCGCGAACGTCTTAATGACGTTGACGCTCCATTAATATGGTTAAATATCGGTGTTTGCCTTAAAAAAGGTGCTCGATGCAGTAAATCAGTTATTGGGTTTGTTACTGACCCCCTAGAGAAATATGTGGGGTCAGTCAGATATATAGCGCGACTCGGCTATTGCCTCGCACCCTATAAATCTAATTGATCCGACATATTTCTGTAGGGGGTCAGTAACAAACCCAATAACTAATACTATCTATCCTATCTCTCTTAACTTACATCATACTTTCTTATTTGATTGTAGACTATCTTGTGAAAACTATCAGTTCTGCTCTGCACTATCATCATTTTCTCTTGCTGTACTACCACCTTTATTTGTCAAAACGATTACCATTGACAGTTGAACTTGCATTATATATTATATCCATTGCTGTTTTCCACATGTAAAATGTTGGAATAAAGAATTTGAATATTAAGGTATACTTTCCCGCCAAACAGCAGTTTTCCGTATCATCTATATATATTGTTGATATATATACATTATGGGCGTTCTGGACCACTTTGAGAAATCATAACTTTAACCCTAATTTACCACCTCTAAAAATCTTCAAAAACAACTAAAAAACCTACTAAAGCAAAAATTTCAACTTACCAAAAAATCATGACTTTAACCCCTAATTTACCACCTCTAAAAATTTTCAAAAACAACCAAAACACCCACTAAAACAAAAAAGTTCAACTTACCAAAAAAATCATAACTTTAACCCTAATTTACCACCTTTAAAAAACAACCAAAACACCCACTAAAACAAAATTTTAACTTACTAGAAAAATCATAACTTTAACCCCTAATTTACCCTTTTTTTAAAAACTCAAATCATCCTCAAAAACTACTCAAAACTAATCAAAACATCTGTTAAAACAAACCTACTTAAAAACAACCCTTAACCCAAACAAATTACCATAAAAACAAAACTGACAATTAACTTATAAATATTCAGTACGTCTGAATTTTAGACACTCCTTAAAGTAATCTTTATTATACCAATATTCCTTAGTTTTTGCTAGTTTTTCAGCACCACATTTTACACAAATTTGAAATTGAGCAGTAGTACCAAATCCACACTTTAAACAAGGCTTAATTTTACAAACCTTCATTCTATCTTTATGATAACCACAATAATATGAATTTTTAACCGTTTTTCTATCGCAAGCACCCCAATTACTAATTTTTAAAAAATTACATGTATTCATATCTTATCTTTATGATATTAAATACTTATTTTTTTAATATTATATAAAAATCAATATGGAAAATACATGTATGTTTGTAAATAGCCAATTAACAGATTTAAAGGATGTTTTAAATGAAAAAACTTTAAATAAATCTACTATATATGATTATACACTTCCAAGTGAATTAAAAACGGTTAAACAATATATTTGTCTTAACACGTCTAATAATCGTAAAATACTTAATAGACAGCTTAAAAAAGAAGTAAAAATACTTAAAAAGGAAAAATTAGAGCATAAAATATTTCATAAACTACTTAAAGGAGCACAAATTAAAAATCAAAAGGATCTCTTTCTTTAGGAGTTTGTCGTACAGTATAGTTGCTTGATACAGGAGCTTGTTTTATATTATCTGTTTTAACCGGTTCATTATATTTTGTTATAGCAAAAATTGATACAATTGCTAAAACTGTCATATATGCATAATTTAAACCTTTATATTGCTCTATTTTTTCCTCTTCTTCATTAATAATTGCAAGCACACTATCACTTTCACTTTCTCCGTATATTTCACTTTTATCCATAGAAATTAAAGACTCTGAAAGTTTTAACTCTGGAAGATTTTCATATTTTTTTTCAACTAATTGACTTAATAATGATGTTTGTTTTTTGCTTTCATCTGCAATAGCATTTAAATTATATGCAACCTCTTCTACATATAATTCTCTATTTACATATCTATTTGGATTAACTCCGTTTGGATTAACTCCATTTAGATTAACTTCATTAATATCATTAAACCCATTATTTATAGCTCTAAAGTTAACTTCATTATTACCATTATAACTGTTATCATTAAACCCATTATTTATAGCTCTATTAGAGTTAAAGCCATTAACTTCGTTATTATTATTACCATTATAACCATTAGTATTAGCGTTATTATAGCCATTAATATTAACTCCGTTGGCGACAACACCATTAGAATTATAACTATTAGTATGAACTCCGTTGGTGTTATTACCATTAGAATTAACCCTATTAAAATTAACCCCATTAGGGTTATAATTATTAGAATTAACTTCATTATTTATAACTCCGTTAGAATTAACTCCATCGGAATTAACTTTATTGGAATTAACTCCATTGGAATTAACATTAGAATCACTTGTAACTCTATTTATAATCTTATTAACCTTGTTAACGTCATTATTCTCCAAAGGAACATCACTCCATATTTTTTTTAACTTATTAACACCTATTTTATACTTTTTCATTGCCTTACTAGCAGATATCTGTCCTTTAGCTTCTTTTAGCTCTGTTATTTGTTCTGGGGTTAAATACCCTCTTTTTGCTTCTACACCGTTCGTAACACCATTTATCAAACTCATTTTGTTTTAAGTTATTTTAAATTTTAAATGAATTAAAGTAGCTTTTAGCGATCTTGGAAGAGTTTAAGATGATTTAAGGTGATTTAAAGTAAATTGAAACTTATTATTACTTAGTAATGTTACTTTTTTACTATAAATCAAGCTTATCCGAATTAAACCGAATTAAGTCAAACTAATTCAAGCTGCTTCAACCTCAAAAAATTATAATTTAAAACCAAAAAAATAAAAAAGCCCCAGTTGGAAAGAGTTTTAAATTGCTTGGAGTGATTTAAATGCAAAACAGAGTCATTGTAAGTGAAACCAAACTAAATTTACTGTAACTATTGCTAAAGTAACGTTAAGCAATAGTTTAGTAATAATAGTAACAATATTAGCATAACATTGTTAAAATTACTCGCCAACAAAGTAATAATAACAACAGGTAAAGTAATATTGTTACCGTAAAAACTGTAAAAACTGTAAAACTAAACAGGATTATAACCATATGCATCAGTAGCAATCCCATCCGGCCTAATACGTCTTTTAACGTAAAACGGACTTAATGAAATTTTATTAACCGTTTGAGCATACATTTGATGCTTAACACTTTTCAAAATATGCATATCATTACTAAACGTAACTTTATCAAATAAACACCGTATATAATGGTCAAAATTTATATTATTTTCCAACGTACACCTTTTAACACCTTTTGCTTTTATGCATAATCTAGAATTATCGTCTTTTATAACAGAATACAATTTAGGTCTCAAACCTATATATTCTTTAACTATTTTACCACCATACTCATCCTTCATTTTTCCCAGAACTTTAGCATTATCTTTACTATAATATTTTATAGGCTTTTTGTCTTTATCTAAGTAATTTGAGAAGTCATATTCTTCCTTATTATCATTCATATCTTTGTAAACATCTTCTGTTTCGATTAAGGTTAAAATTGAATCAGTATCTGTATAAAGTAACTTGCACTTTTCCACATATTTTGCTTTTAAAAAGTTGTAATACCAATCATACATCATATATTTTGACAAGTCTAAAACTGCCATTCCGACATATATTGGTTTGTTTAAAGTTACAACAGATCTAGTAACATACAATGCAGATAAATTTTTATTAAATTTAACCCTACGGTGAAAATTAGGCTTATTTATAACTTTTCTTAATTTTTCATTCTCAGAACCATCAGTTTTTACCAAACGAATATCTACTCTGTTTCTTAAATTTTCCATTGTTTTTCCAAACACTGCATTGTTCATTAATTTGTAAAAATTAACACCAAAATCTGTAGTACAGGCTTTTCTTAACTCTGTATTTTTTAATATGTAAGAAGCCATCCACGGCTTTTCGTCAAATTCTAAGACTCTATGAATTTTTGTAATTTTTAAGCCTAATTCTATAGCTTGTTCTAAATTTTTATGATGTATGACATATTTTTTCTTATCTTGCAAATTTGGAACTAACTGAGGAATATCGATCATACTGCTACATTCTAATAAATCTAACTGGTAATCAGATAACCACTCTTTTTGTATTTTTTTCTTTTCTGGGCACAATGGATAATCATTATGTAATTCGTGCAATTCACGTGGATATTCTATATCACATTCTATGAATTGACCTTTACCTTCTTTTTGTATTTTTTTCAGATCTTTTAGAGTAAAATCTTCTTCATTTAACCCAAAATCAACCCATTTAAATCCTCCATATGGTAAAGGCTGAATCATTGCCCAACCATATAAATTATTAGCATCTAAATGAATTATAAACGTTGTAGGTTTGTTTGGATCGTAATCTGGAACATTAATGTTATTAGCTTTTGCATAACGATGAGAAACCATAGAAATTCCACCCCGCATTCCCTTTTCTATAAATAAATGCATATCAATGTCAGTTAACAATTCAAGCTTAATTTTTGATTCTTTTAACAAAGCATCCCAAGCCATTCCTGGGGCAGTATAATAGTGAAATGGGTCCAATTGGTATGCTTTATACGATTCTTCTCTAAAGGATTCACCAACGTCAGTTAATAAAGCAACGTCAGATCTTACGTATAAATAATGATAATCTCCTAAGTTTTTACATTTCATAATTTTAAAGACATTTTGGGCATGTTTGTACTCTTTTTCTGTTATTGGTTTTTCTGACAAATTGTTGTAAAAATCAGAAATGGGAGGCAGTTCCGTTTCTTCAATTTTTTCAAAAGAATCAATGTAATCATAAGGATATATTCCTTTTTTAATCATTAATTCCCAATTTTCTCCAAATTCTTTTTCAGTTTCAGGATATTGTTTTAAGCTTTTAGCTAGATCTGCGAGTGAAAATGACATAAATTGAAATAAATCTATAAATCTTAATGTTCCAACACTAAAAGATATATATTTTTCAGAGTTGTTTGGTATCACTGTAATTTTTCCATACATTTTATGAATTTCTTGCATTATCACGTGAGAGTCGTAACATTTTAATCCGTGAAATACTACAGGAATAATAGTTTTTGCTGTTATTTTTTACATCTTTGTAGCATTTCAAATGTATTGCATCTCTGTATTTTCCTGTAAAATGGTTGTGATCTTTCATTTTTGTATTTTTGCTATTTTTTCTAAATCCTTTGTTGCATATCCAGCATTTTCCAGCTAATTCAAACTCTTTTTCATCTTCTTCTGTTAATATTTTAGGTTTCGGGTGTTTAAAAAGTTCTATTATTTTTTGCTGTTCTTTTTGTAAATTTTTACAAAATACTTCAGCTGCATTTTTTCCACGATAAAATTGTATTTTTTCCTCTTGTTCAGGGTTGTTAAAATTTTTAACTTTTAAAGCAAAACCACAAGCTTTTTGTATAGCATCTGTAGTTGTTTTTTTGTTGGGAATTGGAACTTCATTGCCTTTAGAGTCTATGTTAATTCTGTTTTTAAGTTTTTCCTTTTCTTTTTCTGTTAAAGGTTTGTTATTTTCATCAAAATCATCTAAAAATTCAAAAGGAGTGCTAACACTTTCAAAATCTGCATAAATTTTAAAAGGAACCATAATCTTGTTTTTTGTATTTTGAAACTGCACTGTTGCACCTTTTTCAGGCATTTGAATTCTACATGTCTTGGTGTTAATTCCTTTACAATCTTCTTGATGTTTTTCTAAAATTTTCCTAGTTGTAAATCCATTGCAACATCTGTTACAAAATTCAGTTTTTGGGTTGTGTTTGTTATTGTCACTTAAAAATCTGCTGGGGTTCTTAATGTAACAAAAGTGATAATTAGTTTTAGATTTTTTACCAGGGATTGGAACTTCTTCAGTTGCTAAAAGTAAGTCAATCCTTTTAATGTCAATTGATTGTTCTGAGATGTAATACGGAAATGTAAATCTTTTTCTGTTTACAGTTTCACAGCCATAAACATTAATTGCAAGATTATTTTGTTTTTCAAAGCTTGATATTTGGGTTAAAGGTGTAGGACAATCTATACCTTCTGTTTTAAAATTTAAAGGTGGATATTGACTTAATCTATCAGAGTGTTCTTTTGCCGGATGTAGTGCTGCATTTACAGCATGTAAAAAACATTTGTTATCATAATTTTTTACGTTTATCACTGCTTTTTTATCAGTTATAAATTTAGGTAGTGGCATGTATGATGATCCTCTTAATGGTTGATATTTTGCAATATTAACGTAAATATTAACACATTTATCTACTTCTAAACCAGATGCTTTGTTAGTAAATTTTTCTAGTGATTGTGATATCTCTGCAATTGCTTTTTCTATATATTTTTGAATTTGATCTATTGTGCCTTCTAATATTGCATGTTGATTGCTACTTAAAACTGCTGTTATTTCATTTCTTTGTGATCCGTTGTCTTTAAATGAATCAGCTGTTACTGTTATTTGAAATTTTATTCCTTTGTGTTCTTTTACATCTTTTTTAAGTGTTTCCTCTATTACAAATTTGTTATTGGTTAAAAGTTTGTACGGATCCTTATATTGTTTGGCATTAGCTTCGTATGCTTTGAAGTAGCCGCACTTAGGATTGTCAACTAATTTTAACTTTATTTTTTCTAGTTTTTTTCCAGTAGTTTTGTCCTTAACGTCTTGTTTAACTTTTTTAATCTGTTTTTTACTTTCTTTGGTTAACTCTTTCGTTATTTTTTTACTTTTTTTGGTAACTTTTTTTACTTTTTTCGGTTTGTAATACTTGCTAGGTTTTTCACTTATTTTATCGGGTGGTTCAGCCATTTTTTCAGTAATTTGGCTGGTAGTTGCCTCTGTAACTTTAGTCTTTAAATCTTTATTTTCTTTTTTAAGTGCCTTAATTTCTTCTTTAAGTGCTTTGTTCTCATTTTCATCTGATTTTATTGCTCTTATTGCTATTTTTAATTCATCTTTGTCTATTATTCCTTCTTTGTACAGGGATAATAATTCTTTTACTGTGTCCATAGTTTTTCTTTGCTTATATATTATGTAAAATATTTTTTATTATTAAATATAAAATATTTATTATGTAAAAGGTGAAGCATACAAAATGAATATGTGCAAATTTCTAAAATCTGGAATATACGGAGTATGTAATAGGAAACCGGTAAAGAATTCTATTTATTGCGGTTATCATAAAGAAAGAATGAAGGTTTGTAAAATTAGACGTTGTTTAGGGTGCGGATTGGGTACTAGTTCTCAATTTCAAATTTGTGCTAGATGTGGCTCTCAATCACTTATAAATAAAAATAATTATTGGTATAACAAGGCTTATAAAAGGGAGTGTCTAAAATTCAGACGTATTGAATATGTATAAGTTAATTGTCAGTTTTGTTTTTATGGTAATTTGTTTGGGTTAAGGGTTGTTTTTAAGTAGGTTTGTTTTAACAGATGTTTTGATTAGTTTTGAGTAGTTTTTGAGGATGATTTGAGTTTTTAAAAAAAGGGTAAATTAGGGGTTAAAGTTATGATTTTTCTAGTAAGTTAAAATTTTGTTTTAGTGGGTGTTTTGGTTGTTTTTGAGGATTTTTAAAGGTGGTAAATTAGGGGTTAAAGTCATGATTTTTTGGTAAGTTGAAATTTTTGCTTTAGTAGGTGTTTTAGTTGTTTTTGAAGATTTTTAGAGGTGGTAAATAAGGGGTTAAAGTTATGATTTCTCAAAGTGGTCCAGAACGCCCATAATGTATATATATTGTTGCATATATGTTACTAATTATACAACTGAAAATATTACATCCTTCTTCGACTGAATAGCATGTTAGACAAACGAAAATCTTGATTTTTAAAACTCACGGCGTCCTGTTAGTTTTTCTTCAATACTTGCATGTGTTCAGTAATTACTATTAATTATAAGAATTGTATATTTTTACAGCAGATTGTTTTTGTATACTATTAACTGCTGATTATATTGCACCGATAATATGTTTCAACTTATGGAAGACGAAAAATGAAACACTTAATTATATGCAAAAAGGTTTAAAGTGAAAAGGATACTGTATGGACGCTAATTTCAATGCTTGATAAACACTTCAAGACTGCCGGATCTACCGTCATTATGTAAACACTGCAACCAGTTAGTATTTCGTCTGCTTCAAGATAAGGGTTTCAATATTCTGACCAATCATTGATCTTATTTTTACAGGTACAGCTATTAATAGATGCACCAACATTTCAAAATTTGCCTTGACGGGCATTTTTTTAATTTACATATATAGTTTATATTACTACCATATCATTCCTTATTTGTAAATAGTTGTATCTTTAGTTATTTACATAATTCATTTCTTCATCTTTCATCAGTTTTTGCGCACAGTTCATTCATTCATTCAAATTTGACAGTTAGGAATAAAAGTTTTGTTCTAGAAAGTATCGAAAATAAATACATTATATAATTATTTGTATATATCTGTATAGTAATGTTTAGTGTATTTACACGTCAAATTGTATGGTTTAAAAATGCTTTATTATTTGGAAATTTGTGATTAAAGATGCTCTACCTATATTTTTTTGTCCACCAATTGATATAAACTTTACTTAATTATAAAGAGGACTATGAAAAAGGTAAATGGCAATAATTTCACCCAATGTAATATGCGTTTTGCTTGGGAAAAACAGGATTGAAAAGATCGGATTTTTGAAATTGTATTCGTAATTGTTTTAGACAAGCCGATAGCGGAGATTTTCCGATCTTATTCGTTTACAATCGGAACTACCTCGTCTGATTAGCGAAGAGTTCCGATCGATTCGTTTGCTATCGGAACTGCGCCGAATAGTTTGTAATCGCATTGCGCATGTCCGAGAAAATCCGTAAAAACTCGTAGTTCTCCGGCAGGAATAAACGGCTGGGCAGCATTTTATTCAAGATATTGTTTTGATCATAATTAATAATTTACAGAACTGGAATACGAACCATGTTTCTTCTTAGAATACTCATAAAATAGCTTTGTATACATATAAATGCAGTAATATTGAGTATTTAATATTTTACATTAAAAATCGCGTAGATATAGGTAGTGCCTCTTTAAACCTCTCTGAGCAGCATAATGTATAACATTATCAGAAAAGTTTCTCTGGGGCCATTTTGGGTTTGTTATATTCAACCCTGGCCTTTAATTAAAAAATACATGTGATATAACATACCTGGAGCATATATTGGGACGTGGCGAAGGATGATCCCGCGTGGTCGGTTATATAGTCGATACTAAATGACTGCATGTTGGAAATTGGTCCAATCAGTTCTTAATGATTCAATAACAATTGCTTCTTTATAAATTCGTGTAAATAGCATAACATACACAACTTAGTATAATGTTGTTTGTAGAAACAAGAGAGTTTGTTATGATTTCCTAATGAGACAAGATGGGAATATATATATTCTGGGCTGATGTTTGAGTGAATTTGTTCACACTTTGAGTAAATAATTAAGGTGAACACTTTTCACGCAAGTGTGTCAAAGGTCAAAGCGGACAGCGCGTGGGGATGTTCGTTATTGCACTGATTCTAGTTGGTGTAATTATGTTTCACTGTTTGGTTATAATTGGTTAGTTTGAGTGATTAGTGGAAAATATCAAAGTTTGATAACTCGTACTGAATTTGCTATTTGTCTCGCCTTTTTCGAAGAAGGGAAAAAAAGAGACATATTTGTTGATTTGTTTGATCCCAGCAATTACAGAACAATCACATTGTTAAGTTGCTTCGGAAAACTATATACAACATTATAAATATACACAGCCTTATACAAATATTAAATAACAATAAAGATAAACTAAATGATGCATTTATAGATTTGAAACAAGCTTTCGACAACGTATGGAGACCAGCGTTATGGTATAAACTATCAAGGCACGAAATAACAGGGACATGTTTTGACTTAATTAAACGTATGTATAGCAATATAAAAGTATATGTAACTCTGTAAATGGAACACATTCCGATTATTTCCCCTCTAATATAGGAGTACGGCAATGTGAAACTCTTTCGCCAATTTTGTTGTCACTCTATCTAAACGATCTAAACGATTTTCTGCGCAATAGTGATATTGTAGATGTACATACTGCCAACCTCATGCACTTGATAAAGTGTACATGTTTTTTAAATTGTTTGTTTTGTTATGTGCTGATGTTACAGTTATTTTGTGTGACAGTGAGAATGATTTACAGAATGCGTTGAATGTTTATAAATTGTATTGTGATGAATGGAAATTTACAGTAAACATAGATAAATCTAAAGTGCTGGTTTTCTCAAAAGGTATTCAATCTAATTATAAAGAAAGATACAAATATCGGACAGGGAAAGCAGCATTCAAGGACGATCAACCACAAAACACAGAAACAAACACGCAAACAGACAAACGAGAAGGCAAAAGTAATAAAAAATGCAAACGACATTACAAACACAAAAGGGTTGACAATAGGGCTACCGCCTTGGAACGGTCAGTGGCAACAAAGAAAGGCCACTGGGGTTTAAACCGGTTCTAGGGTGCACAAAACCTCACACTTATCCTACTGTCATCCCATTAAGACAGGACAGCGTAAATAACAAAAATCTCCGCCATGATATAATCTCTAACCAACAAGGCAGCATCAATAGGCAATATAGGTAAAACACAAATATGCTCGTGTAAATATAATGCAAAAAATATAGCATAGAAAGCCACAATGAAGGTACTCAATGACTTGGCAGAAGCCAGAGCAACAAGAGAATAAACCATTAAGGGCACGACAAGAAAGATCATAGACAAAAATTAAAGGTCACCGTCCCATTGGGCTTTAGGTAGGCGTAATCATAGGGTCCACAGCCTGTCCGATCATCGTACAATTAAAGAGGAAAGCATAGTGGCGAACTGTAAAAGGGTCCACCAACAAGCATGCAGTACGTTGCAAAATGATAGGGTCATAACCTCTTTTGATAAACCTTTTAACAAGTTTAACAAAGATAGTATGAAAGTGATCATGACCAAGAATCTTACGAAGTTTATAAATCACATCACCATAGAAGTCAGATTGTAATCGTCCTTGTCGCAGAAGAGTCCTTAATTACTTTTATATTTGGAAAGATCAGTTTACGTTTAATGGTGATCCCATTGATATTGTAACATAATATAAGTATCTAGGCATATATTTTAGTAAAAGTGGCTCTTTTTATGTTGCAAAGAAACATATTGCTAATCAGGCTACCAGAGCTCTATACAGTCTACTCAAGAAAGCTGGACATTTGTCATTAACAATAGACTTGCAAATAGATTTATTCGATAAAACAATTAAACCCATTCTTTTATATGGCAGCGAAATTTGGGGTTATGTAAATCTTGATGTAATTGACAGGGTACAATTGAAGTTTCAAAAGTATATTTTGAATCTTAAAAAATCTACTGCAAATAATATGTTATACGGGGAAATAGGGGTATTTCCAGTATCAGTAGATATTCAAACTAGAGTAATTTCGTTTTGGGCAAAAAATAACGATCCAGAAAGAGCTAAACTTTCAAACTTAATTGATGAATACTACGCAGTCATTCCAAAGTATTGCGCATCAACTATTGCAAAAAGAAACTTTCAGTGGCTAAATCAGATCGGAGACATACTGATTAAATGTGGCCTAAGTGGAGCATGGGATTCGCAGACCTTTCCCAACACTAAATGATTGAAGAGTTCAGTAAATCAAACAAAAACTCAAAGATTTATTCTTAAATGAGTGGTATTCTAAAATAATGAATTCGAGCAACAGCACCTCCTATCGTTTATTTATACATACATTTTGCTTTGAAACAATCTGACCAACGCACCATATTGTTTGTTAAAGTATATAACCAAATTCAGAACAAGAAATCACAGGTTACCAGTTGAAACTGGCAACAGGTTACCAGTTGAAACTGGCAATTGGAATACAACTCCGTATAATCGCAGAATGAATGAATGGATGGTGTTTTATGGCACATCGACACATACATAGGTCATATTGTGCGCAAAAACCGATGTATCATGAAAGAATGAAGTAGTAATTAAAAATAATGTAAACGTATAAAGATAAAACTATCTACAAATAAGGGATGTTATGGAGCAATATAAACTATGTATATATGTAAATCAACAAATGCCCGTCAACGGGCTTGTAAACAAGTTAATATTAAAGAAATCAGACTTTATAAATCAATATAATATATATATAGGAAAATATTATATTGATTTATAAAGTCTGATTTCTTTAAGGAATCTAAAACAAGACTAAAATCTATAGTATCAAATAACTCTTTCAAAGTATTAACTGTGTAGTATCTTTGTCTCATAGGATCAAAGTCTACACATTCCAACAAGATATGTTTGACCGTTAACGGTGCAAAACAGGGTATACATTCTGGCAACTGCTCACCTTGTAATACATATGAATGAGTACAGCGTGTATGCCCTATCCTGACCCTGGTTAGGACAACTTCCTCTCGACGAATGGGTCTACTAAAAGGACGCCATTCTCCGAGTAACGGTTTAATGGAATGGAGTTTATTGTTCACCGACAAGTCCAAAGCGGCTTGCCAAGAGTTACTAATATATGTGTTGATACAACTTTTAAAATCAGTATAAGGTAATTTGGTATTAGATATATGTAAACCTAATGCTGCCTTAGCAGCACTATCAGCTCTATAATTACCACGTATTCCTATATGGCTTGGAAGCCAGCAGAAAATAATTACATTATCAACTATAAGAGAATTGTACTTTTCTAAAAGTTGAAGCACAACTTGATTATCATGTTTCATATTACCCAGTGCTTGAAGAGATGAAAGTGAATCAGAAAAGATTACGAAATGGTCATCATCAGATTCCTGAATAAAACTTAAGCTGAGAAGATAGGGGCCTTGTCAGGCAGGCGGATCTTTATGCTATGTTTGTGAACAACAGCTGCTTCAGCTACCTTGTCTCTTTCTTTAGAACCATCTGTGTATATATGTTGAAATTTCTGTATTTCGATTTAATTTCAATAAATTTGCTTTGAAAGATAGTAGGATCTGTAATGGATTTGTTATTATTACAAAGATCACAAATAATTGTTAGTGTTTCCAAAGTCCACGGTGGAATTTGCGGTACTTTGTACTTGGCAATCAAATTTAGGTCGATTTCATTGACTCTTAATTTTGGTTTAATACGAAGAATGGCCTTCGGTTTTCGATCAAAAAGATGTTCATAATTAGGTCGAAAGTTGGATTTCAAGGGTTAGATTGTAATTTAATGGTATACTGAAGGGCTAATTTGCTGTTTAACGTACATTGTACAAGAAAAAATAACCTTCAATAGTGGCGGCCTCATCCATTTTGAGGTTAGGGTTAACTGATAAATTCAATTGTTCCAGTGTGCATTCGAGGCGATAAGCGCACGTGCTTCACAATATTTCAGTTATTCAAAACCCAACGGGGTTCTGTATTAAAAGTCAAATATGGAAATAAAATGTTTTATTATATACCTATCAATAATATAAACATAGTACCTTCCTTTTTAGCTAGACTATTCGAAAATAAGAGAGCTTATGTAATCACCCCGGCGTAGGCGTCGGCGTCCCACTTCAAGGTTTGCGTGTAAGCTGTGTTTACAAGTCTATATCTCTTACCTTACATTTCTTATCCTAGCACAATCAAATTTAGCCATGGGCTTCCTTATAGCATTATCTTAAGGGCTGCATAAGCAATTGTGGTTCCTGTAACCCATGGGCTTCCATGGAACACAAATTATGATAGCCCATAAAATGTGTCCCATTTTACATAATATTTTGCGTGTAAGCTGTGTTTACATTTCTTGTCCTAGCTGAACTAAATGTTGGAATTGGTTTCCTTATAGTATGTTGTAAAGGGTTGGATAAGTAATTTTGTCTTCTGGAACCCAAATTGTGATGGCCCATAAAATGTGCAATAAAGGTAGATCTAGGTTTGCATGTAAGCAAGTATATATCTATAATTTTGGTTTGGGATTTCTTATAGCATTATGCATTTTATTCATATTGCACTAATATTGGGGCATGGGCTCCCTCCTCCACCCGCCGCCCCCACTCACTCCATCCCCCTTCCTCAACTGCATTTTTTTTTTTTTTTTTACATATTTCCGTATTTTTTAGTCAATTACACATATATGTTGCCCCCTCCAACTTGTTGGTTTCGACTTATTATTTTGACATGCATTTGCCAACTAATAAATGTGTATACAAAACAGATCTTTAGTTATATACTGAAAAGAAAAAGAAACGCACAATGGATATTTCCGCTAATATTGTATGTTTAATATGCTACTGCTAATCGAATGGTACAGGGCGACATTAGGCCTGTCCTTTCGGAAAGAAGGTTTAAACAGCACCGAACACACCAATGGTTACTCCTTTACAGTTTCATAATCGACAGAATGCGCATTTGGCTCAAGTAGGTGCTTTAAACATTGCAATATCTTAACATTAAACACAATACTGAAATGGCTCGACTTTCTAAAGCGAAACTTCAACATTTAGGAATTTCTAAATGACAGAGTTGTCTTTTCTGTAATTAGTTGTAGTCACTTTTTGTACAAAACACGTTGAGATTACGTTGAATAAAGTGTATATATAATAGTGTAGTATATGCAATATTTTGATTATGCGTTTCTTTTTCCTTTCAGTATATGATAAATGAGGACTTCCTGGGAGATCATTTCTTCTCACAGCTATTACCAAATTGCATTACTCTTTTGTAATTAACCATGTCATATTATATCTATACTACTGTTTTCTATTATACTTATGAGCCTCGATGATGATTTAAATGTTCTTATACATACCTCATATACATATGGAAGAATCTTCCTCAAATCGAAATCGACTGAAAAAAACAATACTTTCACGAAATGTAACTCTTGGTGATAGATTAGTACAGATTAACCTCCCGCAGATATCGATAAAGCCGCCTCGGGCCGCAGTCACACTTGCACACTTTATGGGGGCCATAAAACATTGAGAATCATTATGTATCTACAGTGACCTTATGGAATGAAACTATAAATGCACTTTAGTAAATTTAAGCAAAACACATTTTTAAAAATCAGTTTAATATTTACATGAAATACTTTATTATAAACAAGCTTTTAATAAGCTATAACTGAGAATATATTTTTTTAAGTGTATTTTTAAGGAAATGGCATTATAATAGTGAGAACTTCTATAAAAAGCCGTTTAAAAGGTAAAAATACCATCATTTTTGAAATAGCAAAAGTTTCGTTCTGACTCCTGTTTTGCCTAAAATGGAAATACCATCATTGGACAGAGAAATACATGTGTAATGGGTTTTTGCATGAATTAAACATTTATGCATACAACTCTTCATGTTATATATTTCTCCGCGTCGTCTGCTTAATGTGATTATCGCAAACAAGAACAACATCAACAATTAATAATTAAAAAAAAATTGCTATCTTTGCTTGTAAAACAGACCATCTATAACTAGTGTCATTAACAAAAAAACAATATCAAAATAAATATTAGTGTTTCTCCTATTTAGAACCGTTTGCACCTAAGGCTTCAGTTTCGTCATTATGCGATATATTTACAATTAAAAAACACATGTTCGACATATTTTAAGAATTTTATATAGAACATATAAGGACACTAGATGGTGTATTGAAACTCGAAAACAGACCAAGATCCTTTTAACATAAAACTCTGAAACTTATATCAAAATAAAGATAATAAATTGTATTTTAAGAAACCGTTTGCACCTAAGCGATCATATTTATAGAATTTCTAATATTAAACAATAATGAAATTTCCCCCAATACGCTCCATGTAAAAATCTGGCGACTCATCGATAACCCGTTTGAGGAAGATTCTTCCATATGTTATGTACATGTGAACTGAGTGAATAAAAGATATTGTATTGTTGTGAATTGAGTGAATAAAATATATTGTATTGTATTGTATTGTATTTTATTGTATTGTATTGTATTGTATTGTATTGTAGTGTATTTGTATTTGTATTGTATTGTATTGTATTGTATTGTATTGTATTGTATTGTATTGTATTGTATTGTATTGTATTGTATTGTCAAAGGGCAAATAACTTGATAATTATTCATTCAACTGTTCTTGTTTTTGTCAATTTGTACGGATCTGTATGCACTACTTCTTTTAAACTTTGTTATTATTTGTGTCGTGAGTATTACTTCGCAACATGGCATCTTAATCAATGGTGTAAAAATAGGTCAATGGAGGCCTTGATGACCTAATTTCATCTAGATAAATATGCACATGACGTTCGAACTGTACATTACTCATGTATGTATGAATTTTAAAGATACATAGAAAGGGACCTAATGAGAAACGGTAACCAAAGTGTGACGTATGTATGGACATATGCAACATGCCGTATTTATGGACATACGCAACATGACTTATGCATGGACATACGCAACATGATTTATGTATGGACATACGCAACATGACTTATGTATGGACATACGCAACATGACGTATGTATGTACATACGCAACATGACTTATTTATGGACATACGCAACATGATTTATGTATGGACATACGCAACATGACTTATGGACATACGCAACATGATTTATGTATGGACATACGCAACATGAATTATGTATGGACATACACAACATGATTTATGTATGGACATACGCAACATGACGTATGAATGGACATACGCAACATGACTTATGTATGGACATATGCAACATGATTTATATATGGACAAACGCAACATGACGTATGAATGGACATACGCAACAAGACTTATGTATGGACATATGCAACATGATTTATGTATGGACAAACGCAACATGACTTATGAATGGACAAACACAACATTACTTATGTATAGACATACACAAAATGATTTATGTATGGACATAAGCAACATGAGGTATGAATGGACATATGCAACCTGACTTATGTATGGACAAACGCAACATAACGTATGAATGGACATACGCAACATGACTTATGTATGGACATATGCAACATGATTTATGTATGGACAAACGCAACATGACTTATGAATGGACAAACACAACATGACTTATGTATAGACATACGCAAAATGATTTATGTATGGACATAAGCAACATGAGGTATGAATGGACATATGCAACCTGACTTATGTATGGACATACGCAACATGACTTATGTATGGACATACGCAACATGATTTATGTATGGACATACGCAACATGACTTATGTATGGACATACGCAACATGACTTATGTATGGACATACGCAACATGATTTATGTATGGACACATGCAACATGACATGTATGGACTACGCAACATGACGTATGAATGGACATACGCAACATGACTTATGTATGGACATACGCAACATGACTTATGTATGGACGTACGCAACATGACTTATGTATGGACATACGCAACATGACGTATGAATGGACATACGCATCATGACCATGAAACGAAAGGTCAACAAAAGGAGTAACTTACAAAACCGTAATAAGAGACACTAAGTCAAGAATTGCTTTGCAATCAACGATTTCGTTTGGTGTTAAACGTCATTTTCCAGCACATTTTATGCTATGTATGAAGTTCGAGATTGTTTTTGTGGTGGAAGCAGACCACCCACTTCCTTATTCCTGGGTAGACCCAGTACTGTATACCTCCCACCATCCATAAGAATCGACACTTACGAGTTGAGCTTCCAGTGGTTCGAACCCGCTGCGGGGAGAGGCGAGACGGTTTAAAACGCAACGTCATTAACCACTCGACCACGGTGGCATCAAAGACGAAAACAACAAAAGGAAAACTTTATTTTATGGTTTATCGTTTATTTAAGAAGTACTTTACAAGTCTGTCTTGTATATTAGTATTAGTAGAATTGCAGGTGATAAATGATACTATACATTGTATGTAAAACAATATTATCCATACCATATGCTCACATGTTTCTTAAAGAACATACGCTCTTTCTACCTATTAAACCATTGTTATCTTTTTGTAAACATAAAATATATACTTCATAAAATAATAAGATATTAAGAAAACATAGCACATTTAACTTTCAGTTTTGTTTTATGCATTATCGAATACAATACCGAGGCGCTTCGTCGTCACCAGATGAGACGCTCTGTTTCGCCTGTTCAGTGGATGGCATATACCATTTCTGTTCACTAGTTTCAAATCCCAATTTGTCCGTGTCTTTTCCATCTGCTTCCGGGTGGTTCCCAGTGTTTCGGCACGGAGGCATATATCCAAATGACGGACCCGCAGTGTACCCTGGGAAAGAAGCGGGTTGATGCGAATATGAGTTTGTGTGAGATGGGTTACAGTATACTGTGGGTGTGGCGTAATGTCCAACTGGCATTGTCATAAGTGGTTGTCCCGTGTACGCATGCGTCATCTCTGACGCGTGGTATCTGCCGTATGCCGATTGGTTGGATTGCTGAACTCCTGATGGTCTGTACGGATGGTACGCAGCGAAGGACGGTGTCATGGGCGTGTAGACTATGTTTCTAGATGGTAGGATGTTGGAAAAGGGTTCGCTGCCGGCAATTTTTATGCCTCTCGTTGCCCTTCTTCGTGTGTGACGGCGTCTATAATCACCCTTGACGAAGTCATCTGTGCACTGCGGATGTATTCCCCAGAAATGACCCTTGCCTTAAATATAAAACAATACATTGTAAAAAGAAGTCACGTTTATTGTAAAACACAAACATAGAATATTCGTAAAAAAAAGGTCGACTAAAAATGAATGTTGTTTAATCAATATAGTTTTTTTAATCAAGAGTCTTAATCTATTCATATAGACATCATATATGAATAAAGAAGCATCAGCTTAAGACATGTTAATATTTCTTTCAGCGTTGACCACAAGTAATTAATTGGCATGCATAACCTACCTGATTCTTCCTTGCCACACTTGATGAAACACTCGTTGATGCTGAGGTTGTACCGGATACTGTTTCTCCAACTCTTCTCCTCGTTGTTATAGTACCTGTGATTCTCGATGATGTGTTTGTAAATGTCGGCAAGAGGCAACTTCCGGTCGCGTGAGCTGAGTATTGCCATGGCGATGAGATCGATGTAGGAGTGTGGAGGTTTATCTGTTAGTGCCGATGATGACACCTTTTCCTTAACAGCGTCAGCTTTCTTGTCGAGAGCGCGTAAAGTCTGTGTGACGACCGGTGAATTGTCGGACTCGATACCACTGTCTCTGTTTGGTGACGGTGTTCCCCTCTCCAGGGCCTCTGTACTCTGTTCCCTACAGTGCACCTCTAGAGGGGAAGTTGAGGGCGGGTTTATGCTACTGAGGGCGTCGTCCTTGTTGATAATGCTATAGACGTCATCCAAAAGTGGCGTGGTGTAATATAAATGATTTTGTGATTGGTCGTCTTCATACGAATTCCGCTTCTGTAAAATAACAAAATGCAATTTACTCCTAAATAATTTAAAATTGTTCATATATAACCGACTTTCCGAAGTGTTCAAATATAAAATATATTTTGAATGTACCTGTGTAATTATTAATAATAATGTATGTTGATGTTTACAGCATTGCACATCGAGTCGGACAAATCGTAAAAAGCACATGTCGCCGGGAAATCTGAATGGAATAAAACGCACAGCAGTCTTTTTTTTCTCAATTATTTTAGTCATCAATACTAAATTATAGAAAAAGAATTTAACAATATTTCTTCACAGGACTTTCATAAAATAGTGGTGTTTACATAAAAAAGTAGTAATATTCAGTATTTAACATTTATAATCTCACAGCCTTTAAAGGGACACACGGCAATCTTGAATTATTTATCAAGCATTGAAATTAGCGTCAAATTTTATTTATCCTTTAGCTTTTTTATTTTAAACCTGTTTGGATATAATTAAAATAGAATCTTGGGTTCCTTTTTACCGTCTTATTCTACCATATGTTTATCTATATAGTTGGTGAAATATAATCAACAGTTAATAGTATGCCAAAAACAACAATTTGCTTTAAACTATTCTTATCAAATTAATATTAATGACTGGACAAATGCATGGTATGTAGAAAGACGGGACTCCTCAAGTTTTTTTAAATCAAGATTGTCGTGTTTCCCTTTAAATAATGTGTTACTCCGATAATGAGCCATGATGCTCATGTGAAGAATAGTAACGATATAAATTGAATAGAACACTCGGACCCGGCTTCCTTTGTAACATTATCATGTTATTTGATATTTCCCACAATGCTGTAGCACAAAATCCTAAGAATTTCATTGGATTAGAGCGGTCAGTAGATTTCATTGAGGGTCACTAAAACACTAAAACACTAAAACAATATGGACTACAATTCCGATTCAAAGTTTAAATCATTTGCAAATGGTTCTTTAAGGCGTTAGTAATAATCATAATAAGTAAATTAATAATGTTTTTAAACTGTACCGGTCGTGACGTCAGCTTGCGCGAACGTCTTAATGACGTTGACGCTCCATTAATATGGTTAAATATCGGTGTTTGCCTTAAAAAAGGTGCTCGATGCAGTAAATCAGTTATTGGGTTTGTTACTGACCCCCTACAGAAATATGTGGGGTCAGTCAGATATATAGCGCGACTCGGCTATTGCCTCGCACCCTATAATTCTAATTGACCCCACATATTTCTGTAGGGGGTCAGTAACAAACCCAATAACTAATACTATCTATCCTATCTCTCTTAACTTACATCATACTTTCTTATTTGATTGTAGACTATCTTGTGAAAACTCTCAGTTCTGCTCTGCTCTATCATCATTTTCTCTTGCTGTACTACCACCTTTATTTGTCAAAACGATTACCATTTACAGTTGAACTTGCATTATATATTATATCCATTGCTGTTTTCCACATGTAAAATGTTGGAATAAAGAATTTGAATATTAAGGTATACTTTCCCGCCAAACAGCAGTTTTCCGTATCATCTATATATATTGTTGCATATACGTTACTAATTATACAACTGAAAATATTACATCCTTCTTCGACTGAATAGCATGTTAGACAAAATCTTGATTTTTAAAACTCACGGCGTCCTGTTAGTTTTTCTTCAATACTTGCATGTGTTCAGTAATTACTATTATTTATAAGAATTGTATATTTTTACAGCAGATTGTTTTTGTATACTATTAACTGCTGATTATATTGCACCGATAATATGTTTCAACTTATGGAAGACGAAAAATGAAAAAATGAAACATTTAATTATATGCAAAAAGGTTTAAAGTGAAAAGGATACTGTATGGACCCTAATTTCAATGCTTGATAAACACTTCAAGACTGCCGGATCTACCGTCATTATGTAAACACTGCAACCAGTTAGTATTTCGTCTGCTTCAAGATAAGGGTTTCAATATTCTGACCAATCATTGATCTTATTTTTACAGGTACAGCTATTAATAGATGCACCAACATTTCAAAATTTGCCTTGACGGGCATTTTTTTTATTTACATATATAGTTTATATTACTACCATATCATTCCTTATTTGTAAATAGTTGTATCTTTAGTTATTTACATAATTCATTTCTTCATCTTTCATCAGTTTTTGCGCACAGTTCATTCATTCATTCAAATTTGACAGTTAGGAATAAAAGTTTTGTTCTAGAAAGTATCGAAAATAAATACATTATATAATTATTTGTATATATCTGTATAGAGTAATGTTTAGTGTATTTACACGTCAAATTGTATGGTTTTAAAATGCTTTATTATTTGGAAATTTGTGATTAAACCTCTCTGAGCAGCATAATGTATAACATTATCAGAAAAGTTTCTCTGGGGCCATTTTGGG